>OX424454.1:13306734-13384583 GCA_949152495.1 Lasius fuliginosus | reverse complement strand
ATGGACTATAATACATGTGTATCGCACACATTTTTGTATTATAGTCCATGGCGATGATCTCTGCGGTGCGGAGATTTTGTACGTGCACATCATAATCGATGCCGTCGCACTCACTGTCATAATCCGAGTCTGAATTGGGCTCGATTTCCACGTCTAAGCCCATTTCATCGTCCGATCCAGCTTCTTCTTCCGCCTCGTTCACCTCGTTCACCTCATTGACCTCCATCACCACATCGTCCTCGATCACCTCAACTTCATCATCACTATCCTCAATGGTGATGATCTCTGGTTCCATTTTTTTTTCATACTGCGCGACCGTTCTATGCGCTCTCATCCTTATATATTTCACCTAATTCTGTCTTCTTTTTCTAACATTCGACATATCTCAAAGATAGTTTCCCCAATCGCGTTGTCGTTTTATGGATAGAAAAGTAAGGACACAAGCAGCCAAACGTTGGCGCTGATGCGTTGCATTCTTTTCTTAATAATTAAGGAAGATGTTTTACTCTCGTTTTATGGGAGATTTTCCGCGAGGGTGCAACAGCTACCGAAGGTCAGCGCTTTTGCACCTATAAAAACGTTCCGACATGTTCATCGCAGCGTCGGCCTCCATTCTTTTCCACAATATCCTAATGATAAAATCTCCATAAAAATGTGAAAACATTGTTTTTAATGGTCTCTAGAGTGTTCGGTTACAAATTCGAGCAGCCGAACGTTGGCGCTGTTGCAATTCTTCCTTAAAAAATATGAATGAAGATGTTTCACTCTCGTGTTATAGGAGATTTTCCGCGAGGGTGCAAAGCTGCCGAATGATTTCATAATGATAAAATGCCCATAAAAATGAGAAAAAAGGTTTTATGGACTCATAGAGTTCTCAGGCAATAAATCGACCACAAAGATGAACACCTGTCGAACGTGTTTAGGACCCTCGAAGATTTAACGACACGCGTTCCCGAGATCCCCCCACCCCGCGTGACGTCATACCCCTCACCGTCAAGATCTCCCCCCACCCCACGTGACGCCAGACCCCGCGCCACCAAGATCCCCCCCACCCCACGTGACGTCATACCCTCACGCCCCCGAAATACCCCCGCGCCCCGCATCCCCCTCGGAGGACCTGAGTTAGAACCGGCCTAATATACCTACAAAAAAAATAATAAATAATCTAATTAAACTTAATTAAACATAAAAAATTTTATGTATTTTTTTTACAGTAAAAACTAAAAGTCGCTGGACCACAGCAGGAAGAGGCCGAGGACGTGGACGCGGACGTGGCCGTGGACGTGAACATGGCCGCGGAAATAGAACAATTATTAATTATATTAATATGTAAAAACGTTTAATAAATAATTTGTAAAAAGGTTTAATAAATAAGTTGTTTTATATATAATCTATATATATCTATATATATAATATATACACGTTTACACGCACGCGCATCCACATACGCACATACATACACACACTTACCTTACACACACACCTTTCCACATGCACACACGTGAGACAAAGAATCAGGATGACAAAGAGAAAAAATAATTTTGGGAGAGAGTGGAAGAGAAAAGATGAAGGGAAGAATGCTACATTTTTTTTTGTTCATATATAAATCTCTATATATATATTTGTATATGTATCTATATTTATATACAGATTTATTTTATATTAGCTACATATTAATGTAATTAATATTTGTTTTATTTCCGCGGCCACATTCACGACCACGTCCGCGTCCACGTCCTCGGCCTTTTCCTGCTCTGGCCCATCGACTTTTAGTTTTTACTGTAAAAAAATCTATATAAAATTTTCTATATCTTCAATGTATCCTTTTCAATTTCTTCAGGCTGTGGATTGTCAGCCACTACTACAGGTTGTTAACGTATATATGTATATATATATATAGATTATATATATAGAAAAACGACTTATATATTAAACTTTTTTACAAACTGGTACGTAATCATTTTAAAATATTTTTAAATTTATATTGTTAATATTATTCTTATTTTTTATAATTTATGAAATAATTTTTATATAAAAATTGTTAGTATATTGTTTTTAATAAATATTTATTCATATAGTATAATAATAAATACATATATATAAATATATATAGTATAGATAATAAATAAAATTTTTTTAATTTCTATAAATTAAATTTTATTTTTTTTATTCTTCTTCTTATCATTATTATTATCTTTACGGTTTTTACTTCTTTTTTGCATTCTTCCTTATTTTGTTCGTTCTTATACTTTTTTAAATCCTCTTGTTTTTCAAATTCTATCATTGCTTTAATTAATATATGATCTAACCCATCTTCAAACACTGTAATTGAAAAGTTAAATTATTTTGTATAGATATTTATTTTATATATAGATTTATTAAAAATAATATTTAAATAACTTTTATTTTAAAATTATTTTATACACAGTATTCGTATACATATGCAATAGATAAATTATTAAATTTAAAATAATTAGAATGAAATTATTAAAAATTTAACGAATAAATATATGAATAAATATATGAATAAATTTATATAAAAAATTAATTTATTATTTTTTAATATTTACCATCTTTAAATTCTTCGATTACACTTTCACTTTGTCCACCTATTTCGTTCACGGTAATACTTTTTGTTTCGTGTCTATTCATTTCATTCATTAGTACATTTTCGATTTCATTTGATATATTTATTTCATCCATTACTTTTTCTATTTCATCTGATCGATTTATCCATTCATCCATGACATTTTCTATTTCATTTGATCCATTAAATATATCCATCACGTTTTCTATTTTATTTGATCCATTCAATTCATCCATGACGACACAAAGATTAATAAAAGTTAAAATAATTAGTAAAAATTAAAAGTTCAATAAATTTTTTCAAAAATTAAATAATTAATTATTTTTTAGTACTTACCATTTTCAAATTCTTCGATTTCTCTTTCACTCTGTCCATTTATTTCGTTCATGTTAACACTTTCTGTTTCATGTCCATTCATGTCATTCATTAGTAAATTTTCTATTTCATTTGATATATTTATTTCATCCATGACTTTTTCTATTTGATTTGATTCATTCAATTCATTCATAATGACATTTAACATATGAAACCAGCAACTTATATAGATAGTCATTTATAAAATGACTTAAGGTATATCCACACAAACTTGCATAGCGCATAAACATATCCATAAGAAATTCAATTGATTAATTTTTTTATGTATGCATTATAAAATCAATGAAAATTAAATTTTTTAAAGTAAATAATTACAGACACTCACGCCAAAACCAAAAATTTTGCACTCTCGCGCGCGTGAATGAGTGCGTGGATGGATGAGTGGCGGTATAAAACTAAAAACAAACCACATTGTCGCCATCCCTGAAAAATTTTAAAAATTTGGTACCAATTTCGTGAAACTCGGTGCATAAATGTGCGCGCGCGTGGGTGGCAGCATAGGTGGATGGGGGGAGGGGCGGAGGAGATAGAGGTGTAAAACTGAAAAAGCCACATAGTAGTCTCATAGTTATCCCCGAAAAATTTGCGAAATTTTGGTACCAATTTTGAGAAAATCGGTCCATAGATACGCGCGCGCGTGGGTGGGTGCGTGGGTGGAATAAAACTTTAAAAAAAAAACACATAGTAGTCATCTCCGAAAAATTTGCGAAATTTTGGTACCAATCTCTTGCAAATTGGCCCATAAATGCGCATGCGCGTGAGTGGGTGCGTGGGTGGGAAAAAACTAAAAAAAACCACATCGTCACAATCCCCGGAAAATTTGCAACATTTTGGTACCTGTTTCATGAAAATCGGTCCATAAATGCGGAAGGAGTTCGCGGTCAAACAAACAGACAGACGGACGGTACTTATATAGTATATAGATTTAGTGGACAAGATGCAGTAACATGCCGGCGATTGTCAAGCGACTGCTTTGTTCTTGTTTCTTTATTTTTTGTTTTTCTCTCTGTTAATCTATTCAAATTTTATGCGAAAGCGTTTTTCTTATTATCTAATTTACTACTTAATTTAATTAAAGTTAATTAATTTTATTTATTTTATTTTTATTTTCAACATATTACTACCGATTTATTATTATTGTTATGCAACAAAGTTGCTAGGTAGAGTTATGTATAGAATGTAAGCTGTTTGTACTCATGTTTTTTCCGCTTAGTGCTCTTAAGGGTTTGCTCAACCCAGAGTACAAATAAATGGTTATCTATCTATCTATCTATCTATCTCTCTCTCTCTCTCTCTCTCTCTTTCTCTCTCTCTCTCTCTCTCTCTCTCTGTGCTAATCCCAAAACTTTCTTTGTTGTTAATTCCGCTTGGCTTCTGTTGCTTTTGATGTCTCCTTGGGTGTAGCCAGATTCGCTACCAATTGATGGGCTATGTGGGTCGCCCCCGTTACCGCCGCGCCTGCAGGATCTCTTGTCAAGAAGCCGACTAGCGCTGATGCTGCCGGCTTTAGTATGTAGTTTTTTGCTCCCTGCCATAAGGTGTCCAGCAAGGGAGGGTCAGGCAATAAGATGTTTGTAGTCCTAAGTTCATATGATAGGGCGTCATCGTAGTCATAGTTGGATCCTATTACGTACCACGTCGAAACAGAATACGGGATCCTCCCTATGTTTTGGATAGATGCGCAGAAGGTCACTGATTCGTACATGTCAGCTGGAGCCAATATACTGCTGCTTGGGCACATTGCGTTAGAATATCTAGCGACATTGTCTACCCAGTGCAAAATATATACATAATTCTTACCGTGCTCACGAACCAGTACTTGTGGGAATCTTCTGTATGCATCGATGGTAGCGACGGCGTTCATTTTATGTTCATTGTTATCGCGCGATAACCTGATAGCTTTGTAAGGACGTTTCAAATAGTTGAAAGTTGTCACTCTTTTGGGTACAGTTCCTCCCTCTATTCCAAGCTTCTTGATCCATTGCACTGTACAATGCACCGAGACTGGACTGAATGTTAGCCAATTGTTGTTATCATACGGGCTAAGCATCCAATATTCCGTCATTATGTCGAGATCCCACTCATCACTGTGGATGTACAGGTTTTTTATGTCATGATGTACCACAATCCCGTCATATAAGGAATCTTTAAGGTTTGATGTCATGGTTTGAATATTATAGGTGAGTATAGCTACCTTTGGCGCCTGTGTTGACTAAAACAACTTGACAACGTTGTTGTCTGTGTACTTCACACGGACTAACCCGCTCAGAAACAAATGCTGTGGTAATATTCCGGAAAAATTGTAAGCCACAGATCGTCGCCTAGCAGATGCTTTGTCTGCTTAATCGAGGTTGAACAACTTACTTTTGAACATGTTGGTTTTGTCCAAATTTGAGCCGTCGTATGTCCATGCACCATATGCTGGTTTGGAATAATCCGGTATAGGTTCATTTTCATTTCCTTCTGCAGCAATACCTCCATACCACTGGCCATACATCTCCGCAGCCTGAGCCAGTGACACACCGCACGCATTGTCGACGCCTAATCTAGTACAGATCTCACTATGAGCGAGCACTGTGTTACGCCTTATTCCTGGTATGTTCTGTGTATTCCAGAATTGTTCCCAAATTGGCCACAACCCAACCGGAACAACCCCATTGATTCCCTTCCATGTTGGTATCTGTATGTTGACATTTCCCATCGATATCCGTACGTTCGGTCAACATCCATGTGAGGTTTCGTCAACCAGCACTAAACACACGCGCTTCACTCCTGGGATGTTGACACTGTTCACAACCGGGACATAGGTCTCATTTATGGTGTACATCTTGTTCTCTGGTTCCTTCCTATTTGTGAGTCATATAATTGCATGCCCCGCTCCATGCGTCAGAAGTTAGGAAAGAGAATATGTACGCCAGTGAGTGGCTCTGACCCATTAACTTCGTCGGGACTGGGATGGCAGTCCAGTTGGCATCCATTCCACCATACGTAAATCTGGGTACTGGTTCAGAGTAGTGCGAATTGTTCGCCAGTGCAACAAAAGTGTCGAAGGGCATGGCTACTGCTTTCCAATCGTCAACACTTATACCCAGTTTCTTCACTATTTCCATACCAGAACCAGGCACAACTTTTGGTTTCCGGACAAATCTGTATGGTATGGGATCACACCCATATGATTCCTGAGATACACTGTCAGTTGCATGGCGGACACTCGCAACATAGCGGCCAGTTCGTTTCTTGTTGATGGTCTTAACATTAATGCTTAACTAATGATGTCATTGTGGTAGCGTCGCGTACATTTGGACCACGAACCACAGCTGCTAGGACTCGTCTGTGCAGGATCGTTTAGCCTGTCCGCCAATGCCTGGAACTGCAGACTGTATGGAATGGGCTCAGTCTCCCGCTTATTGGTGGTTGACGAGACGACATCACACCTAACTGGTATCTGAGTAGTAAAATCCCGTATTAGCGTCAGTAGATCTGAGAGTTCTATCTGACGCTTCCACCTGTTTGTTTGTCTTATCTGGTTGTTTATTCTTTTTGTCTTTTGCCTTAGATCCACTCGCCGTATCCACTAGCATTTGGCTTTCCTGTTGTTTTCTCCATTGTTGGCGTGTGAATACACCCTTCCCGCGTATGAAAATCTTCAGGCCTTTCTTGTACAAAGTTCTGTCTACTTTGGTCATGTTCTCCATTCCTATCTGAGTTGATACGTCTTCTTGTGTTGTAATATCTCGTCTCTGTCTAGTAGTTATAGTAATTTCGTGTTCGCTTGTGTAGACACCACCAACATATAAACGACAAACACAGTCCCAAGATGTATATGACTGTGATTTGCATCCAACCTTGGTCGCGCTGTCTTGTCCTGAGGGTGTCGTCTGAAGGTCCCCAACCGGTGAGCCCACTTCTGGAAATGGGCTGAACTGCCACCCAATGCAGTTCTTCATCGTCGCTGGACTCGTCAGTATAGATGTCATCATTAAGTAAGGGCAGCAGCCCTTTCATCTGTGTTCAATACCAATTATTAGTTTGATTAGTCAGTTCAACTATTATGGTATTCTTGTATGACTGCAAAGGTGATCTTTCTTTAGTCTTCATCGTTGTGCGTGAAAGCGCTTGTTTTTGCAAACCCGTAAACAGTGAGATAGAACAACAAGAGAACAACAAGCCGATTGTAAGTTACAATCGGCTTTTCTCATCCATAGCAATTCACAAATATAAACATATGAACTAAAAATTAAACTCTTTTATTTTGTATTGTATCGGTTTAAAAATAATTTTAATGGATTAATAAGATTTTTACGATTAAAATGACATCAAACACGACATAAATCGGATAAATTTTAGTTAATTAACAGAACAAGATATTACGACGCTAGAATAAGGTCCTCAATTCGCGTGCATCGATTCTTTGATATTAATATAAATGGATAGAAATATATTGTGTGTGCGTGCGCGTGCGTGTGCGTGTGCGTGCGTGCGTGTGCGTCTGTGTGTGTGTGTATGTAATCAAAACCTTATTTAATTTAATTTATAATATAAATTTTTACATAAATGTAATTTGTGTCATATGTAATTACAGTTTGAAAAAATTTTTTTTAATATTTCACGCATATCAGATTTATTTTACATATTCATCAGCGATAATTATCGGACACCCTATATATATATATTTATATAATTATGTCAATAGACAATAGATAATATATAGTAACACGAGAAATGCAATTACTCGAAAAAAATATCATTTCAGAGTACATATTATGTATGAAATATTATTCACACATATTTATATGTATACAAATATGTATTCACATACACACACACACACATTATATATATATAATTATTATTATTATAATGCATATTATATTATACTATTTGTAATATTTTTTTATTGTGTAACAAAAAAAATAAAATTTGTATAATAAATTCGAAAGACACACACACACGTGTACGTGTGCGTGTGCCTGCGTGTGCGTGTGCGTTTGCGTTGCGTGTGCGTGTTTGTGTGTGTGTCTTTCGAATTCATGATACAAATTTTCTATATTTTTGTTACATAATAAAAAAGTATTAAAAATAGTATAAAATAATATGCATTATAATAATAATAATATTAATGTGTCAATTGTTAGCTGCTCATACAGAGCATTTCCAGGAGACGCCACGTGGAAGCCAATTGACATGTAACGTAGAATTCTTTTGAAATAAATAAATAATACATTTTATTTATTTTATACTTTATTTTTTTATGCGGAGATATGAAACATGCACATATCTGCGCATAAAAAATAAAGTATAAAATAAAATGTACTATAATTTTAAAGAATTCTAGGGTAACTGTCTCCCTTTGCAGTTTGGTCCGCCATAAGGCTGCAAACTGCACTATCGTACTTTTCATAAATCACTTCATTAGATAAATCACGATTTATATGTTCCATATTAAATATATGTTCCTTTTACTCGATCCACATAAAATGCCGCGAGTAAATGTAAAATATGTTAGATCGTACCGCTCTAGGAGCCGCAATCTTTTTACTCGATCCGCATAAAATGCCGCGAGTATTTATAATAAAATATTTTAGATCGAACCGCTCTAAAGAGCCGCAATCTTTGTACTTGTACCGCATAAAATGCCGCGAGTAATTATAATAAAATATTTTAGATCGAACCGCTCCAAAGAGCCGCGATTTTTTTATATTTGTTTTACATAAAATGCTGAAAGTAAATGCAACAAAATATTTTACATACTTTGTATATTTATTACCTTTTGTGTAGGCTTATATCGAGAGGAATTTTTAGGAACTCTCATTCGTTCTCCTAACCAAACTAGATTTTTATGAATTTTTACTTTCATCATATAATATGCAAGATCCTTACGATGAGAACTACAAGTATCATGCTGAAACCAGTCTGGATATTGCATATGTACAGCTTGTACCATTAATGGAAATAGGCTATCTAATATTCCATAATTTTCTTTAATATTGGGATAACCTCTATCAAATATTGCATTCATTAATTTGAATACAAATGAAAATTCTGCAGTGGGAACATATAAATGTCCCAATTCTTGACCATCATCTGTTTCATACGCTCTAAAAAATGTCAATATTTGTCTTGAATGTGTTAATTCGTGATTTTCATTAATAAATGAGATGCGACATTGTTCGCAACCTGATTTTGTAACACATTTCTTAGCAACAAATCCAGCAAAAAATTCTACAGCAGATGCTTCTAATGTTTCGTCATTTATATATGATGCATCAATAACAGTTCGTTCGACATCAATAAATATTTCTTGATTACCGTCAATTTGATCGTTAGTATGAATTAAATCAGTCACAAATTCAGTATGTGTTACAACAGCATTATGTAATGAGCTGGAAGTAAGATTTTATTTTCATCATCCAAACAATTTCCAAACTGAGCAGATTTAAACAAATTTAATACAATATTTTTCTGTAATAATAAACGGAAAGCTTTTGCAGATGGATTTTGATTGTATGTTCCAGCATAAGTACGGATCATTGAAAATAAATTTTCTAATGGGTCTTGATTTACTCTAGATGTTCATAAAGAATTTTATTCCATCGCATTTTAAATAATTCCATAATTGTAAAATAGCTTCGACAGAAATCTGTAAACCCTCAAAACATGGCGGTATTTTCAGACCTTTATTTGTAATAGTACGCCATTTGGAACAATCTTTTAATAATTCTGTCAAACTATTTTCCACGTTCATTCGACTTTGTGATAGAGCGCAACTGTTCGGATTTGGATCATTACAACTTCGACTGTTTAAACAATCAAAAGTATCTTTAAGAATTCTAAAAAATTCACCAGTATGCATTATTGTCTGACTGTCAATTCCTCCTACTGTTCCTGCAGTCAATAAAGCTGCTGAAATTCTGCGACTGAATACTTGCAAAGTTAAACGGCATTTCATTCTTTTGAAATTATTCAGATTTACATGTTTCTCGGATAATTTGCAAGCAGCTCTTGTAGCTTGACCGTTCTCCAATTGCCACAATGAACGTACATCATTCCATGATGCTATCTTCTTATGATCGTACAAAATATCATATTTTAAAAGCTGATATTTTATAGATTTATAAATATGCGGTATGTCAAAGATCGCATATATTTTTTCATGTCCATATTCAAAATAAGGGCGATTTATAGAAATTTTATCTTTTATTGCACTTTGTTTGTGCCTTGATCACAAATAACAGCACGCAATTTTAATCCCGTGCTTAATATTGCTTCTATCACTATATCTAAAGCAGATGATAAATTAACATTATTTAAAGAGCCACCAGTCAAAAATTATGCGATAGGTTGCTTTCAATTATACAATAAGCCTTGAACCATAAAGACCAATACGTTTGTCGCCACTGTTTTGTTACATTCTAGTGGACCCAAATCTTTGAAACCTTCAACTTTTTGCCTGTTTTCGTGAAAATCGAAACTTTTTAAAATACGCATTTCATCAAATATTAAAACACAATTAGGTAGAGGGAAGATGGCGGTTGAAGAGAGCTGACGTGTGTTTGGTGTAGTAAAAGAATTTGGGGAATGAAGTGAGATTGGAGGAAGGTGGGAAATTTGTGGGTGGAGGAGGTGATAGAAGAGGACGAGAGGAATTCGTGGAAATGGAGGAGGCGATGGAGATGCAGGAGGTAGAGTTAGATGGGTGGAAAGAAGTTCGGAATAACAGATCCAGTAAATTCCGGAGCAAGGAGAAGAGAAAGAGAGACAAAGGTGGTGACAGTGAAAAAGAGTAGAGGAGAAAGGAATTGAGGAAAGAAGGAGTCGGTAAGGAAGGAGCACGATGAGGATAAAGGGTATTATCGGCAAGTAACGAGAGAGGAGGCATAAAGGCAACAGGTGATGGCGGCACAGGAAAGCCTGCGGGCCATGTGCGCGGAACACGTATTGCGGCGAATCAGTGGTGATTGCGCGAAAAAGAAGAGGAGACAGGAGTGAGGTGATAAAAAGATGGAGAATTATAGTAAAGGGAAAAAGAAGATGGATTGGAAGGAGGAGTTGGTGAGAGAATTGAGAGGAATAAGGATAGGAGTGAGAGGATTAAAGAAAGAATTGAAGATATTGAGATAGAGAGGGGTGAGAGGAGTAAGAAGCAAGGAAAGTGAAAATGAGAGGTGAGAAACGTTGGGAGAGAGAAGGAAGAAGGTGAAGCAGAGGAGTCGAGGGAAGAAAAAGAAGAGAGGGAAAGGAAGAGAAAAATCAGACTGACGGGAGAAGACAACGAGGAGAGTGATAATGAGAGGTAGAAATCGTGGGAGCGAGGTGAAGGAAGAAGAAGGAGCAAAGGAGTGAAGTGAAGAAAAGGAGGAAGAGGGAAGGAAGAGTAAATCATCCTGAAGAGAAAAGAAGACGAAAAGAGCGGATAGTGGGAGGTTGGAAAACGAGGGGAGAGAGGAGAAGAAAGAAGACGAGGCAATGGAGTCGAGGGAAGGAAAGGAAAGGATGAGGTGACGGAAGCGAAGGACGAGAGGAATGTGGGAGGAAGAGAGAGGCAAGAGATTAAGAAGAGAGAAGAGAATAGGGAGGAAAAAGAAGAGGGAACACGGGATCCGGGAAAGAGGCGGAGGGGAAGGGTGAGGGAGTAGATTTAGTAGGATGAGGAAAAGTTTGCGGGGAAAGGGGAAGTGAGAGGAAGTAGATAAAAAGGGGGTGGGAAGGAAAAGAGGGTGGAGTAGCGGGGAAAAGGTGGAGACGAAAAATGCAAAGGATAAGGAGAAAAGGGGAAGAGAGAAATAGGAGTGTGGGAGGAGAGAAGAGGGGAGGAAAAGATGGTGGTAGAGAGAGGTATCGGGAAAAGGGGGGAGGATGAGATTAAGAAAGTAGATACAGAAGGAGGAGAAGAGGGCTTCGGGGAAGGGGGAGGAGTAGCAGAGTACTCGATATGTATGTTTATACTGCGCAGAGTAAGAGGAGCAGAAAGAGAGGGAGGGAGGGGGAGGGTGAGGGAGGGGAGGTGGGAGGGAGGGAGGGAGAGGAATGACGGAGAGGACAAGAGGAACGAGGAAGGAGATAGGAAGAGAGAGGGGAAGGTTTTTTGTTTTGCTATGTTATAGATGTCTAGGCCAGCTAAGTTATGGGAACAGAAAAGGAGAGAGGGCTTACGGAAAGAAGAGGTGATGGAATGAGGAGAGAAGAGAGCCGGAAGAATGAGAATGGGCAGGATTGGACAGAGGGGATAAGAGAGGGAGGAAAGAAGAAGAAATGGATGGAACCAAGAAAAGGGAGAATAAGGGGAGTAGGTCGAGAGGGAAGAGTGTGAGACTTATGGTTTGGGTCGAGGGGTGGGGAGAGGGAAGCTTAGAATGTGATGGTCGCTAATGACCAGGGCGGACGGGGGTGAGATATGATTTTATATTGTTGTGAAGGATTGGGTACGTTCCTAAAAAGCGCCTTTGTAACCCTAAGGGGAATAAAATAAACCTATCTAATCTATTAAAACACAATTACGTTTATTAGTATCCATACAATTTACTTTAGTTTTTAAAATATGGAATAAGGTTGTAGAAATTCCGGGCCACAAATCAATTAAACCATTTTTTCATAATACTTTTTCCAGGTAATACAAAGCCAAAATCTTCGCGCATTTTTCTGTACAAACTTGGCGAAGTATAATGCATTTGTTTGGCTAATTGTTGCTCTTTTTCGACACGACCCGATTCGGCTTCCTAAAATACAATCGCTCGTTTTCGGTTTTCCAACCAGGATACTTACGCGGTATTTCTTCGACTTCTCGTACGCGATCAGTATACAAATTATCCGTAGTTAACGCGACAGCGCATGTCTCTGTGATAGCGCCTGTGTCTTCGATAGCGCAAATTTCCTCGTCCGTGTCCGCTTCCTCGACCGTATACATTTCCTCGACCTCGCGAGTTTCTTCGTCATAGGCTCTTGTCTCGACCGCGCATATTTCTCCGACGGGCTCGTAAATTCTCGATAGCGCATCGGGGACGTGATCATACGGTATTTATGCCATTGTTCTTTATTGGTTTATATTGTCGAGAGAAGTTTTTTTGTATTCGTGTGATCTGGTGGGTTAGGCCCCGAACTGAATATTTATTTGGTTGTAATGTAGTGGGCATAATGCCCTGCAAAAAAATATATTATGTAGTAGAAAGTGAGTTGGATTACTTTTGTAAGGACCTTTTTTTTGGTTCGTGCGTAAGGATCACCGCCGATCGCGGTTGAGCGAGAGCGAACTCAGACAGAAATACCTCCTTGCGCATATCTCACGTTAATCAGTACCGCGACCCCATCGCAGGGAGACGATATCGTGCCGAGATATGTAGCTGATAATGGAATAGACGAATCGCATATTGCCAGTTTAGGTTGGAGGTCGTATAGACGTTCTTTGTCTTGTTGACTCATTTTCTTTTCTTTTTAGTGCTTTAGTATCTACCGCAGACTGATCTCTGGGACTGCGGTCGAGCTCTCGAAGTCGATCGGTAGAGGCTCGGATCCCTGTTATGAACGGGTAGCCTAACCGGTACGATCTCTCTTGGCATGGGGGGATGTGACGTTGCCGTCTCGACGCGCGTCCATCCCACCTTGCGGGGCAAGGGCTGAGCGGCCGCGCCACGCGAGAGAGCACGAGGGCCAAACCGAACTTCCGGAGACGAATGCGATAGAACGACAATTACTATAAATTAATTCGCGTTTATTTTTTTTATGTATCGCGGGAGCCTTGTTGCGAGGATTTCGCTGTCAATATTAAGGAGAGGTAACGAGGAGGAAACAGTCTCGACAAAAACAGGGAGCCAAATCGTACACAGCAAAAACAAAGGAGATAATATTTGCCGAGGCCGTCCGGGCAAGGTCGCCGTTAACCGACGGAAAACGTGGATCCTCGTGAACACCCAGGACCGCATAGCAGCGGAGCGAGAAAGTCGCCCGGAAGAGCGGAGGAAGAAATCTCCACGCGGCCGCTTAGCGAAGCCGGACCGGAGTTAAACGAGCCACTTCGAAGTCATGTTGCCTCAAGTGCAAATAGGCCTTAAAAATTAAGGCTGCAAGCCACTAATAAATACGTTGTCGTAAATTAGCGATCCGGGCGCCGTAGCCCTACCTACGGCCTTGAATAAGCCGAGGGGCGGCGATAAATCACGCGACGCCGTAATTGGGTCAACGCGCGCACCCCCGTTCGCGCAGGATTGAGTCGCGATATCGACCCGAAGGGATAGATCTTTCACTCTCGTGCGGACTGTTTTGTCGCGTTAGCATGCCTGCTATCGTGCCCAGCCGAATTGAAGAATAAACGTTATCGCAGTTACCGAGAGGCCCTGCCGAGATTGAGAGGAAGTCCGATCCACCAGGAGATAGAGTTTCCACCGGTGAGGCTACCCGTGTACTATTTAGCGAAAAATTGCGTTTGGTAATGTCCGAGTCTCGACCGCTCTGACGCTGTCGCGAGCTCTTTTGGATTTTTGACGTTTTTGCGTGGGCTCTGCCCGCAGTCTTTTCGCGATTTCGTGTTAGTGAGCGACCGACGTCAAGCGGCGAGAGCTTCGAGGCTGTAGTCCTGTAATTGATTCGCGAAGATTAATCGTCTCTCCGGGATTCGGTCGGGTATTGCGTCGCGCATTTTTCGTTGTCGCGTATGTGTAATTGCGTATGTCGTGTAATAGTCGGTCTGTCGTTGTATCGTGAGTCTCGTTATTGAGTAAATTAAGCATCGGAATTGTGTCGTGCGAGTGTAGCGAGTGTGGAAAGTACGAATAAACTATCGCGAACGAGAGAGAGCGGGCGTCGCTCGCGAATACTTGTAAGCGCGAGAGCGAAAGAGAGAGTAAGAGCGCGCGCGCGAGAGAGAGAGAGCTAGCAGTAGTTCTGCCGCCTGACGGATATCGATCTCGCCGTCGTAGATTGCGCGTTATTTTTCACCCCAGCTTTGGTCGCGAGATTCTCGATCTCCTCTCGAGTATGTCGTGCCCGTGCAAGTCTCTCTCGCTATTGCATGGAAGTATCGCTTTCCGAAAACATCTCGTCAATTAGTCGAAAAGTCGTTAAACGACAGAAATTGCGTCCCTTGCGTATAAATTATTGCCGCGCTATTGTTATCGAAGGCAATCCGCCACAGGCAGATTAATATGCCGTGATTATTAATGTTGTCGCCGTATTATTGATTTCGTGTAGTATGGTATCGCCGAAAAGTTATGTTAAATTTTGTCGCGGTAACTTAGTTTTCGGTTTAAGATTTTTGTACCGGCTTCTCGTTTGATTATGTTATCCGGCTTCATTTATATTTCTTTTCTGTTATTCTCAACGGATATAGTGTCGCCCGGAAACTCGTTACCGTATTATACGAGTTGAGTAACTCTGTTTGCTGACAAATCTCTTGTTCTATTAGTTTCTTTTTTTTTTTGTAACTTCTCTCGGCTGGATCAGTAGCCGTAATCGTCAACTTTATATCGTTTTTACATCTCTTTCAATATCATCTATCACTATTACTTGTCATATTTTTCTTTTATATTATGGAAATCTAATAAACAGTATGTTAGTTTGTTAGTATCCTTTCGCGTCTATTCTTTTTGTGTTCGTGTCTCGTCACGCCGAGTATTTTAATGCAGTAAATTGACTCCGCCGGTTTCGTATATTATCGGATTATATAATTATTTCGCGGCAACACCTCCCTGCCCCTCTACCGATTAGGTGAGCTAACCGGCCCGTAGCGAGCTTGTCGGCCCGGATTTCGCGTAGATATCGTTTATCATGAATTGACGCGTGAAAGATTGCGTCTGGCGTCCAATCTTTAGTCTAATTCGTGTTTCGCGTAATCTAATGCCTTTTTTCCGCTGCGGTACGCGCGGAACGCCTGAAAACCGAGTTCCCCCGCGTAATCAATATAACCATTTAATTTTGGTTATTCTTTTTTTTTTGTCGACAACCGCTTATTCCCCGTTTGAGCTCCGAAAAGGAGAAAAAGTACGTCGCAAAAATTTGGCGCAAAAATTTGGCAAAAATTTTTCAGTGTAAGCAGATTGTTGTTTAAGAAACAATTTTATCGTTAGAAATGTTAAAAACCTTGGACTCGTCGCGACAAGGCATTCAAAAGACTTTTGTCTGATAGATCTCCTGTTATTTTTTTTTCGTAAACGAGCAATTACAGCATTCTTTCCTTTACCAATACGTTTTAATATAATATTACGTTCTTTTAATGTTTATTAGCTTATATTTACGTGCTAATTTAGTTTCTAAAATATATATTTGCTCTTTATATCTCATATCGACGGAAGTAATAGAATCCTCATCGTCGGATTCAGGCGGATACATCAACGGTTCCGCATCTTTTTTAATGGTCCGCCCGGATATATTGCGTTTAATGCAAAATGCCTACTACATATTCTTAATTTACGCAATCCCGCATCGGATTCTTCGGTTAAATTATCACAACCACTGTTGACTTGCCATGTAATTAATCGATCTCTTTCATCGACTGGTAGACGAAAAAATCGGAAATTCAATATGTTGTCCCTACTTTTCATACCGCATTTTTTGTAAATGCAAGTACTGCTATGAGTATTTCGTTTTTTTTATTTTATTCGGCAATTTTTAATTAGATATTGTATATGACGAGATATATATGTTGTGACCGTGATTATTTTATTAGATAATTAAAATTATTGGTAATTAACGAGTCGTTATTGGTGACTTACGGCACACCTTCGGCGCGATGTACGGAAAACCGACCGGTACGTTAAGCAAAAAAAATTATACAAAAGTTGGGCGCCAGGCGCAAAAATCCGCGCCGCAGAAAACTTTACTGAAATCATAAATCTCGAATCGCGGTTATAATCGCGACGGAAAATTACACGCCTACTCAATCAACGAGATTGGTAGAGGGGAGTGGTCCTTACGGGCGGGACGGGAGAGAATCGAGAGAGGCATTAGTAAATGGCACATGGAAATAAAGAGAAAAGAGTATAATATAATAAATATCCAGTGAGAAAAAGAATGATATAATAGAGCAAATAATAATGAAAAGAACTGTGTATGACAAACAGTAATAAGAAATATAATTGAAAGATAATAATGAAGAGAATAATATAAAAAGAACAATAATAAGAAGAGATATAATTCGTAAGTCTGGCCAGATGTTTATCGGCCGCACGGCTTCTCGCGTTCGAGCGTACGAGTATCGGGTTTCAGGCGTGAGCCGAAAGTCAATTAATTCTCCGGCGGATATGATTTTATCGCGACTCGAGGCTTATCCGGGCCTCGGCAGCGAGGAAAATTATTCCGTAGGCCAACAATTAACTTGCGCTCGCCCGCGTGGAATGCCTAATAATCACCATACCAAAAGAAATATAAAAGGCGCTTCGTAGCAGCCGTATTCGCCGCAATAATAATAAAGTCGTAAAGATAATCAATTAATCTCGCGGTACAACTTATATATTTGATCGGAATTACACTCTGATAAAACGGCCTTAAAGGCATCGACAGATTATACAGTATAATAACGCGGAGAATAACAATCTCGCGGATTCACACGAATATTTGAAAGCGATGAAATAACGTATAATATATTACGAGGCATATATAATTTTGCTAACGCGCAATACGGAACAACCAGACGATAATTTAGACGCGCAATAGACAAAGCGGTTACGCGTACGAGCTCATTAACACAGAATTCACACATTATAGAGAAAAGACAAATTAATCATTAACCAGACGCAAAATATTGACTGTCGGCGGCAAATTAATTCGGGAGAGAGAGTACTCACGCAAATCCGTCGGCTCGGATGAGTCGTTTCGCCGATTTACTGCGCAATCACTCAAAATAACCAAAATTACGGAAAATATCGATATGAAAAACCTTAACTAACGACAGCGATGATTCAAGAGCGCGACTCATCCAAACCTTACTCCTAATTGGCTTCACAATTAGTCGACGTCGGTCTCATCAGTAACAGCTCTCGAAGCTTCTTTGGAAAACGCAGCGAAAAATGGCCTTCGCTCGATATGCTGGTCTGCCGAACAGTGACGAACGGAAAGCCCGCAGGAGACACTCCGGCACATTAATATGTGATAAGGCCACGTGTGACGCTCCCGGATTACGCAGGGCCGTGGCGCGGCCTTGAGGGTCCTTGCGGCCTTCGCGCTTCTAATCTCAGGCTCCCGGTTTCTCGCTCGCTTCCTATTAGTTTCAGGCTTCGGAAAATATTGATTGCTGCAGCGTACGGATTTATTCCGCCCTCCTTGTCCTTTATTCGTAGGATGTATGTCCGGTCGATTTCCTTTTCGATCGGGCTCCATCCGGCAAGGTAATTCGGGCCCGCGCTTCGGATACAGTGCCGTAGCTTCTTTTCGGGGTTCTCGCGCTCCTTGCGCTTGAATGGCCTTCCCTTTGAGTGCTTCCTTCTAGCCTGTGAATAGTAATTATTAAAAAGGCGGCTGGTTTGGTTCTTCTTTCAAATGCAGTACTTGGTTTACAATTTAGTGACTCTTACCGGGCGTGCTCCCTCTTGCAGTATCGGGCCTCCCCCCGTCATCGAAGTTAATGGTGTGCTCCCTGTCGTCATCGGATGAGATCTCGTCGGCCGTATATGTTTGCCACTGTAATCTTAAGCTAATTTCTCTAAAAACGATAAAAATAGTGAAAACCGCGGGATTGCGTCCGATTCCGCGCTCAGGCCGCGCTCTCTCTACCTAAATTGAGAGAGCGGAGGCTTGCGCGACCAATCCCGGCCGAGCTTATCAGCCCTTGTGACGGACGAACAAACGTCACGTCACAACTCCCCCTTCCCAGAGGACCGAGGATGTCTCGAATAACGACAGACGTCAGCCACCAATGTATGAGTATTTCCATCCTTCTAGAATCAGTCACCTGTGATTAGTGCAATTTTTATGTCCGTCGATAGTGACTTAGGCCTACTCTCTCCGAAAGTTCGCCGCTTGTCACGTCCGGGTGACCTTTTTCTCACTAGACTCGGTTAGCAAGAGAAAGAAGCTCTCTATTTTTGAAAGGCAACCTGCTTACACCGGTTATACCCTAGGGACGCCGAGAGCAAGGACTGAAGTGATCTAAAGAGTGGAATGAGACTCGGGTGATAATTATTTACTAGAAATTCACTAGAATTATACGTACCTGTATAATTACGTGTGTTAATGCTGTTTTATGATTCGGGGTTTTAAAGATTTGCTAGAAGAACAGTTAGTTGGTCTATATCCAAATATCCTTTAAAATAATCATCAATTAATCCAATTATTATTTCTGAAACGTCATTCGGTTCGTTGGTTATCGTGTCATTAATTTCCTCGTCTGAATATAAGGGTATCATCTGTAATTTACAGAATAATTGTGAATTTGTTTCTTAATATATTAGATAATGATTATTAGAACTTAAGTATACCGTAGGGGTGTGTAATGTGATTTATCGATTACCAAATCTAAGTTTTGGGCATACTGATCTATGCTAAAATGTTTATCCTCAGATAATCGTGATTTTAACTGGGATATTAGATCTTTCGGCAAGATCTTTGTTTGGTTGACTTCGTTACTCTCTTTTTGGTGCTCTTTGCATGCTGTTAATTCTGGTGAATTTGGTTTCAAACCATTAGAATCATTTAATATCAGTAATTCAATGCTAGGATTATCAATGATTTCCGTATTAAGTTCAACTTCTGAATTAGATATTTCGTGGGGGGAGCCAATAAGTATCTCAGATTGAGTTGTAAATGTTGAGATTACAGGAGTCGAAGAGAAATTGTCGGTAGGGTCTGCGTAAGACTGAGTTCCGAATGTCTGTCGGTTGACCCAGATTAAATTTGAAGCACACTGTATAGTACGTGCTCTTTTATCGGCACGATTAGCATGTGTCTGTTTACCGACTCTTTGTTTACGCTTCTTCCGGATGGTTTGTCTATACGCCGGGTTAACCATCTACAAGGGTGTAGTAGGATGATGAGATTAAATAAAATGATAGAATTAACGTTGATAGAGTTTTAAGGAATGTTGACTAATTATTTGAAAGAAAACTCTGAAATATTTAAATAAGTTATAATTGACAATTATTAAGAATACAAAATCTAAAATATTTAAATGAGTTTTAAGAAATTTTAATTGGAAGGTAAAACATTAATATTCTAGAATTATTATGTATCTGTGGCCTTATCCACTATCATGTAGTTAATTATTAAAAACTTTGAAGATTAGAAATCCTGTTTGAGGATTTGGGAATTAGACATTTCGTAGATAAGAATATCTATTAGTTGGAGGGATAGATAAGGATTTTCCCTTATATAAGGATAGTATCAATATTATAATAATATCTTCATGTAATTCTAGTTTTTTATTATAGAAAATGCTTTATAATTTTAAATTTCTCTGTTGTCAATCCTTTAAGTACGAGATAGGGGTAAGGGATATTTTATGAATCCTGGCAGCGAATGCCGGGATATTTTATGAATCCTGGCAGCGAATGCCGGGATATTTGATGAATCCTGGCAGCGAATGCCGGGATATTTGATGAATCCTGGCAGCGAATGCCGGGATATTTGATGAATCCTGGCAACGAATGCCGGGATATTTTATGAATCCTGGCAGCGAATGCCGGGATATTTTATGAATCCTGGCAGCGAATGCCGGGATATTTGATGAATCCTGGCAGCGAATGCCGGGATATTTTATGAATCCTGGCAGCGAATGCCGGGATATTTTATGAATCCTGGCAGCGAATGCCGGGATATTTTATGAATCCTGGCAGCGAATGCCGGGATATTTGATGAATCCTGGCAGCGAATGCCGGGATATTTTATGAATCCTGGCAGCGAATGCCGGGATATTTGATGAATCCTGGCAGCGAATGCCGGGATATTTGATGAATCCTGGCAGCGAATGCCGGGATATTTGATGAATCCTGGCAGCGAATGCCGGGATATTTTATGATTGGAAACGAGGGTTGGAGGACGTCGGAGTGACAACAGCAATTGGTAATATATTAAGATCTAAATTCTGTCTAATATCGATACTTATAGATGATAGTAAAATTGTGAGGACATATAACTTAATAATGACTGACGAAAAAATTGTCAGCTTCATGCCAGTGCTTGACAGGGGGGGTTTCTTTATTATACACGGAGTAAGATTATCGCTACGAGCATGTGAGATGCTGAGCGACGATGGGATGAGAGATGAGGTAATTAATTAAAGTGGGATGTCAGTCAGTAACATATTTCCTAATCTTCACTAAGATACGACGTGCTCGGGTAAGGGGAGTTATAATTACTTACCGTATGGTAGCGGTGAATCTCCGGTTTTGCTGCACGTGTTTCTACCTTCGCTCCTGGAGGACCTCGGTCACGGCGAAATAGGTTAAATTTAAGTACTCGAAATTACGTACAGGATCCTTTATTCAGATTCTACACTATTAAGAAATCTAACGCACGACTGACAGTAGTGAAAAAGATTAGAAGTCCGTCGGTGCGGACGCACAGAGATTTGTCACAGCTTGAATATGATCTCGAATATGATATGCTTATGATCGGATACTCTTAATGATTAAATGCACTAACGACTGGGCAATGAATAATGAACGAATGGTTCCCGGAGCTCGAAATTAGCGGTTTATATACCGATGAGACAACGGCGATTCGCGTCGTGCTTTGGTGACGCATGGAACATGCATGGGTCATCGGTCATTTGAAGGACTTTGGGGTGGTTATGGGGAGATAACTCTTCGAGAAGAGTTATAAAATTATATGCGTTATAAAATTCCTTTTAACTGAGCCGCCGGGTAGCGGCGGGAACGTGCTCGAATTTTTCCTATTGAATGTTTACATGTATTGACACTTTCCGGAGTGACATCGATAAACAGAGAGTCGGCTGATCTCAGTGTCCGCGCTACCGGGCTGCTTACATCACTCGATCTAAAATTTTTATAACTTAACGCTGGGATGTTTTATAATGCTAAGCAACATAAAATGTTAAACTTATATCTAATTTTCTGTTTATAGAATCAATTTATAATAATTTACTGTCAGTTTGGTCATTTAACGAGGGTTAATTAAATTTCAACATTTTACTATTACTACAGGCTTCTATAAATGACCTTTATTATTATTTTCAATTATAAAAGACTGTTTGCAAATTATTATATACGGGGTATGATTCCATAAAGTATAACATATACAATAATATTTGAATGGACTATCAGGTTAGAGTAGCGCGTTTTACACAAATAAATTAGTTATTTTCGAAGTCATAATTGTTGTTTATTGAAATTTTGTTTTAATAATTTAGTTATTTATTTGAAAAGGTTTAACACAATTTTAATAGTCGTTCTTAGTTATTATTAATTGTTTACAAGAAGCTGTTTTCAATAAATTGTTATAACCGTTATTTCCTATATTTATTGTAACAGAAGCTCGATTAATATTTGAATATCATATTGAAGCACATTATCGTCAGCATGACTTATCGCTAATTTCTTAAGTCATGGAATTATTTCGTAACAACTTGCTTTTGGCTAAGTTATTTGTTTAGTTATTTATTAAAATTGAATTTATAGAAATTAAAATGAATTCAGAAATTATAGTTGTTTATTTGTTAAGAATTGCTTCTAGCGAGTTATTATATTCCATAATTCCATAAGGGATAGCGCATATATCCTTAAATCTGTATTAAAGTATTTAATTTCTTAAAATCGCAAAAGAGGTAGAATTCACACGCAGGTTTGTTCTATAAGATAACCGCTGGTTAGTTCTAGAGCGCTACACGCGTGTGGTTCGGTTCTAGGGACGGCGCTTGATTGGGTTGCGTTGCTAGTTCCAAAATAGAGCTTCCGGATTGGTCGCAGCGTGTCTAAATAGGGAAGTCTTAATTTCCTAGAGTTAGTAACTAAAAATAAAAGCGTATGAGGTAAGAAAATTAAATAATTGACGAACAATAATGGAAGTCGCTAATAATTGAAAATAGAACAAGTAGATTACACCATTGCTCCATATTTTATAAGTAAAAGCATTTCTTAATTATTATTGTAAATATGGGTTTGAAAAAATGGCGGGATGTCACACCACTCAACCCGTCTCTGCATCTTGAATCACGACAATCTCAAGTAGGTGCGGTTATAGGTTAGTGCAAGGTCCATAGACGACAACTTTCAACTAGAACGTGCTACAAGCAAAGAATCGACACACACATAGCGTTCGGATCTCGCAAGGGCGGTAATCAAGAAGAGGTTTGTGTTGAGATTATGACGCTAAAACAGTTATTAGGCGCTGGTAAGGTCCTCAATCCTCTTTATTAAGACACACGAGCAAAAGAGAAAAACTCGATTGGTGTTGTCGGGAGAGGTCTTTGCGGCAACGATTCAGGAGTGTTTTAACTTCCTGTTTCCTAGGTGGCCCTGTTATGGTCGGTAGGGTTCTAGGTTCCTTTACTCCGTACCACAGTCGGGGCAGGTCCGCATCGTGTAACCGCGTCGACCGCACCCGTAGCAGTACGGCACGTCGCGTGGCTGGGGGCAGTCCGAGTACAGATGGTCCGTAGCCCTACAATTCCAACATACGGTTGGATTCCGTGTTGGCCTCCGCGCCGACGATGGACTGCGGTGTACCAGTCGTCTCTCCGGAGAGCTTTGGGCTCCCCTGCGCTCTGGTGATGGGCTTTGTTCGGCTTGCTGCTTGGATAAGGCCCTCGGTGTCCGGGGCGTGTCGGCGATCGGCTATGATTAGTCCGACGGGCCAGTGTTGCTGCCGTCGATCTGACAGATGGTCGCCCTGCTTCTGGACGTCCCCTCTGGGGACTGCGTGGTGAGTGGACTGGGTAAGGGTTCTCGCGTCGCACTCTACCGCGTCCCAGACCCGGTCCCTCCATCTTTGAGAGAGGCCTTGGAACTGGCAGGTGGCTCGGCGAAGACGTCGTCGGTACGACGACCGGGGTGGCGCGTATCCCTCGTCCACGGTTCCGGGGCTCTTAAATTATCCTAACATCCTTGGTGACTCGATCGTCGCGTCCTGACTGCGGGATGACTCGGCTGGAGCCGACGTTTCCGCGATGTTGGTGGCGGTTTGCGTTCCCGCAGACTGCGTGGGAGATGTGATCTCGAGTTCCGTTTAAGTGCCCGTGGCTCGCCGATCCGGGTATCTCTCGGGGGCAGTCTGGGTCCCCATCGATGTGCGGTTGGAGTTGGCCGTCTGTGTATCCTGCTCCCTCGCCGGGAACTCTCGTACAACGGCCCCTCGGTCGTGTATTGTCGGCGGTATGTCTCCTCTGCAAGATCCTCCAGGTCAACCCACAGTCCCGGGTATTCCCTTTCGATATCGCGGAATAGTTCCGCGTAACGTTGTCTGAAATACGACCGGAGGTTGGCCATATTCCTAGTTGGTTCGCAGCGGCAGTGACTTATTTAGGCAGCGATCTAAAAGCGTGGAGGATAGTAGGATTTGAGATCCTTTACGTGTACTTTACCAGCGAAATTGTCATGCAAATCAATGAGCTCGTACACGACCGTAGGGAGAATCTTACTTACGCGGAAAGGTCCATGGAATTTCGGTGCCAATTTCGCGGCAATATTTTGTGCCGCCGAGGACAGCACGTGCTGCCTCTTTAATACTAGATCACCGACCTGAAATGCGATATCTCTTCGCCGTAAATTGTAATACGATGACTGCTTCTAAGCCTGCTCGAGGTTATCTGATACCCAATTGTGCAACGATTGTAAATCTCGCATGCGCTCTGACCACTCGGCCGGATCTCTCGGTTCGATCACGGCAGCTTTTTCACATCGCGCACGCAACGGGTTCAAGGGGTTTAATTCCCTACCGAGATTCAAAAGCGCTGGGGACGTACCGATCGAGGATGAGCAGTATTGTATGCGAAATGGAAATCTCTCAAATGCTCATCCCACTTTCGGTGGTCTCTCTCCAGGAAGGAAACGATCATGGTCTTTAAAACGCGATTAACCCATTCCACAGGATTAGCCTGCGGATGGTATGGCGGAACGGTAGTGTGCGTAATTCCATGCTCGGTAGCGAACGATTGAACGGTTTTATTGACAAATTTGGTTCCATTATAGGTCAACACGAATCGCAGAGTGCCCCAGCGATACAACCTGCTCTAAAGCCTCGCAGATCTGTTTGCCATTCGCGGCTCGTAACTCGAAACACTCAATCCATTTGGTGAATAAATCTTGGACCACTAAAATGTACGTAAAACCCGGTTTACCCTTTGGGAACGGACCCATGATATCGGCAGCGATCACGGTCCATGATCCCTCTACTACTCGATGACCCATAAGACCGGCGGGTCCGGCCTGCTCTACTTTTGTACGCTGACAGGTGTCGCATCGCTTAACGTAATCCGCAGTATCTCGAAACATATTGGGCCAATAATACCGAACCGCTAATCTTTGAAACGTTTTCTCGACTCCGAGATGTCCGGTCTGTGGTTCGTTATGCGCCTCTCTCAGAGCCTCTCCCCGCAATTCTTTCGGTAACACTAATTTCCACCGATCTAAATGTTCTACAATGTCCGATACGATTGCTTTCGGTCTGCAAAAATATAGCTGCCCGTCTACTATTCGCCGATCAGTGAATCGCCTGACTTTACTTTCTACATCCGCGACGCGTTTCCTATACCACGCGTCCGTTGTATTCGCGATAGCTTCTGCCTTTACGCCAACGATTATTAGAACCTCGGTATCACCCTCAAACATACGCGACAAAGCGTCCGGCACATGATGTAACGCGCCTTTCCTATGTATGATCTCGTAATCGTATTCAAGGAGCTCTAACGCCCATCTCGCGAGTCGGCCCGTCGGGTTGCACAAATTATGCAGTCACTGTAAGCTTCTGTGATCCGTTACTACAGTGAAGTTATAACCTTCCAAATAGGGCCTAAATTTCTTTATGGCCCATACCACCGCTAGGCATTCCTGTTCAGTCACCGAATACTTTTCCCGGACTAGATAGCCGTCCCGCTCTCGCCGTCGCGCGGATCGTTGCTTTTGCGCCAACGACGGTGAGTTTACTCGTTGAACGTGAGAGCCGTACGGGGAAGTCGCCGACAAAAAGGGTGAAAGGATTAAGAATATGGGAAACGCGCCGAAAAAAGAACGGGTTGACGGGAGTTCCGCGTGTGCCGTGACGAAAGTTAAGTAGGTAACGCGAAAACCAAAGATTGGCCGCCAGACGCGGTCTTTCACGCGTCAATTCGCGATATCGCACGAAATTACGCGAACGTTAATTACCGAAATCGCCGCGGGCTGGCCTCGCCTAACGGTGCCTAAGAGGGACAGGGCGATGGTTGACGCGATATTGGGCAAGAAGCGACAGAAACGGTTGACAATAAAGACGGACGAAAAATACAGACGGCAACGAACACAAAGAAAAAGCAAATAAATAATATACATAAAGGCGGGTTTATTACAATAGAATAACGAGTTAATGCAATTAAATATGAGAACAATAAAAGATGAAAAATGATTAAGTTCAATTAAAGATAATATTAAAAAAAAAGAAGCAGAGATAATTGATAATAAATGGTTCCTAAGTCATAACAAACAGGTAATTAATGTTGAATAAATTGGCAAGAAAAAGTATTACTAAGAAATATTGAATATTAAAGATGCTACAATCTCGTATCAGAAAATCGGCGAACAGAATTAATAATATTAACAGACCTTAAACCCGACTAAAGATCCATGAATCAAATTTAAACATCATCCTTGATAATAATAAGATTCGCAAGACAAAAAGAAATAATAACGACCCGTAATAATTAACGCTCGCCGGGTTCGGCGGTAACGATTTGCATACGAGACTGGATGTTCGATTTGGCGTACGGAATTCTCATAACGACGTGCGAAATCATAAGTCGGACATTTCCCGACTTCAAAGTACAACGACGATTTTCGGTCTTCACGGCCTCGCCAGCCGCCTTGAGTCGCAGCGAAGTTTCGATACAGGCGCGAACAATAAACGGAATCGACGTACCGACAAAGACCGGCGATTACACGCACAACACTCTCTCGCACATGATGCACGTTTTAAATTCGATTAACGCACGGACACACATATCTTACTCGGCGCACGATCACTCTCTCTCATTCGCACGATTCACATTCGACACTCTATCACGACGCAGAAGTTACACGTGACGAAATATCCGCGATGCGAATCTCCAGAGAGACGATAATGATTCTACCGCGATCACGATACTTCGAAGAAATAATACGAAAACGAGGCCTGTGCTTTGAAGGCTCCGGGGACCGAAATCATTTGTCGTGGCCGCGCCGCTAATAATTCCGCTAATTATCGGGCATAGCCCGTACGCCAAGAATCACCAAAAATTACGGCGACGACGACAGATGACGCAATCCCGGACGCTATCGCACGTGGCTTAAAGTACGGAGGGCAACCTCACCAGCACCTGAGTCCTCTTGAGCACGGCGGATCGACAACGGCTCATCCTTCTGGGAAATTCTCGAGATCGATAGCGGCGGTCCGAGTTACTCACTTAACAATAGTCCGCGACAGGCTGATTCTTGGATCCTCGCGATCCAGGATCGATAGCTCGGGGCCTGCTCAAGGCTGCGCAAACGGGGTGCGTGTTATCGCGGCCAATCACGCGGCGGCACGCGATAACGCCGGTAAGCGGCACGCTTAAGGCCGTGTCGGGGGCGTTTTCACCCACGGTATTGCCGACTATAATTTTGTCAAGGCCTGCTCGACAGGGCCTTCGCTGAGTTTTCGCAGCTGATTTCCCTCGTGGATGCCACCACGGGCCTTGCCTCTGTTCCTACTTCCGGTCCGTGCTCCGTGCTCTCTGGTCTCGATCCTGGCTCGATATCCTTCCACGATCTCCATCGAATTTTCGTTAGCCGTGTTCATTATTTCCTCCTTTGCCCAAATTGCGCCTCCATACTTCCGTACTTATTTTCTCGTACCAAAAAAAGAAAATAAAAATTAAATCCTATATAAAAAAAGTCATTTGTACCAAGAAGTGAGCGTTCGGAGTCGAAATGTATCGCGCGTATTGTTGCCGCTTTCCGTGCATGTGATTGGTGGTTTCATCGCGTCATCGAGTTCGTCGTTCGGTGATTGTTTGATGGCAGTTCGGTGACATTTCGTGTGTACACATCGTGAGCGGGGTTAGTAAATATCAATCATTGGACGTTGTGATATTAACGTACGTATTATTTGTGAACTCATTAATTTAATATAAATTATGGTAATTATACAGTTTAGACTCCTCACCTCCAATATTGATGAATTTAGGCTCATTTGAAGCGTTTTTGCACGAAATGAAAGAATCCGTCAAAAACAAGCGTCGCTCTGCCCCGCGAGACGAGATATTAAGCGTTAAAGTTGACGACTTGACAGGTTATGAAACTTGTCATACCGACGAAAAGTAGCGACAAAAACATGCCCCGTGCCCACATGCGCAGACGTAGCCGTGTCTATAGCTACAGCGTTTATTGCAAAGAAATGATGGATTTAAACTTTGAGCCAAAAAATAAATAATAAAATGTAGTCTTACAGGTTATGGTTTTCTTTACAGCAGCGAATATTTTGTATTTAACTGTGCTTTTGGTTAAAACAGAGAATATTTAACTTTGTGTGTTTGGTTAAAGCAGTGAATTCTCTGCTTTAACCAAACACACAAAGTTAAATATTCTCTGCTTTAACTTTGTGCGTTTGGTTAAAGCAGTGAATTCTCTGCTTTAACCAAACACACAAAATTAAAGCAGAGAATATTAAACTTAAAGCAATTGTTAGGAAAAATTATCGGTATGACAGGTTTTATAACCTGTCAAGCCGTCAACTTTAACGCTTAATATCTCGTCTCGCGGGGCAGAGCGACGCTTTTTTTTGACGGATTCTTTCATTTCGTGCAAAAACGCGTCAAATGAGTCTAAATTCATCAATATTGGAGGTGAGGAGTCTAAACTGTATAATTACCTAAATTATTTAAAATATATTTATAAAAATGCGTGTTTGATTGATGGCCGATGATGTGGGTTGAGTAAATGTTGGATTAGTTTTCGTATTGTGAGGTTATATTGCTAGGTTAATAGTCATATTTTAATAGTAATAAACGGTAATATTAATAATAATATAATAATAATAATAAAAGAAATGAGATTAAAATGAGATTAAAATATTAAAATTGAACAGAAAAAAGTCGAACGACTATCCTGATGCAATGTAAGGTTTGTTGAATATGCTCTATAAGAGATGATTATTTTACTGTGTATATTATATAGACTATATATTATTTTAAATTACTAACTGTGTTTTTAATAATATATCCAGATGGAAGACATTGCTATGTTGTATGGAAATATGGAAGATATAGCAGGTGAAACGAGCACGACGAATGATAATGAAACAAATACTGATTTGTTAGTGAGTACACAGTGGAAAATTTGAAAGATATTGAAGAAGATATCAAAAAGATAACTGATAAGTTAATGAAAATAATCAATGATTTATAAAATATAATACAGCGCATACAAGTTCTAAATATAAAGGTTTGTAAAAAATGTAAAAAAATATACATTGAATATGACATTAACAAAAAAATGTATAAAAATTTAAAATAATAGTAATATTTTTTCTTTTTCTTAATCTTAATCTTAATTTTTTTAACGCTTGATTTAATTACATATCCTACGCACATTAATTAATTCGTAAATGATTATTTAAGGAAGATTGTTGTTGTCTTTTTCTTATATTTTTGCACCGGATGACCTTTAATTGTTTGGTGGAAAAATGAATATTAATACGAAATGTATTATATATCAATGAACTTATACATGGAGCTTTCATTAGAAAGTCAGCAATAGAGAGGTATTAGATATACTTTTTTAGATTCTTACTTGCATTTCAGGTATGTGAATGTTTGGAAAGCAAAGTATTAACGCTCGATTTAACTACATATCCTACGTACAATAATTAACTCGTAAACATTTATGTAAGGAAGATCGTTGTTGTCTTTTTCTTATATTTTTGCAACGGATGACCTTTAATTGTTTGGTGGGAAAATGAATATTAATACGAAATGCTATAATTATTATTTAATCTCTAGATTTATTTTATTCATTCTTGATATTGTTTTAAGATCGTTGCAAGATCTTAGTATTATACTTTTATAATAGATTGAAATAGTATATGTATATCTTTTTTTAAATGTAAATCAGAACTCTATAAATTTTGTTGATTAATGAATTTGTATAAAAGTATTTATACATAATTTTTGCACATTTATAATGAGTCTGTTTCAGAGTTTAGCAAATAATCAGTCCGCACAGGCATTCTTTGGGCCAGAAAATCATAAAGAACCTTACTTGTACGGCATTAAGTATAATTGTGTAACTCCAGGCAAACGTTTTCAATCTATGTTCAATCTATCTAATGGAGAAAAAATAGTCGTGGCATTAGCTTTATTATTTGTAATTCACAGGTAATATATGTTGAATATAAAAAACAAATTACAATTTGAACAAATTAATATTTATCCATATGTTGTTTGTTCATATTCAGCTTCCAGCCTGAGCTATTTTTCGTCTTGGACGAAATCGATGTAGCCCTTGGTAATACTAACATAGGAAAAATGGCGAGTTACATTCGTGACAAAACGTCTTCACTGCAGACGATCGTTATATCATTGAAGGAGGAATTTCATTCGCACGCAGATGCGCTTATTGGAATTTGTCCAGACATAAGTAAATTATTCAATTACACGTGAATCGTATTACGTATGTTTTCGTTTATAGTTGATTATAAGATTCTTATTTGCATTTCAGGTAGGTGAATGTTTGGAAAGCAAAATGTTAATGCTTGATTTAACTACATATCCTACGTACATTAATTAACTCGTAAACAATTATATAAGGAAGATCGTTGTTTTTTCTTATATTTTTGCAACGGATGACCTTTAATTGTTTGGTGGAAAAATGAATATTAATACGAAATGCTATAATTATTATTTAATCTCTAGATTTATTTTATTCATTCTTGACATTGTTTTAAGATCGCTGCAAGATCTTAGTATCATACTTTTAGTAGATTGAAATAGTATATATCTTTTTTTTCAACGTAAATCAGGATAAGAGTGAAAGTAATTACAAATGTGAGAATTACAAGTTACGTTGTGATTAATGTAAATAACTTTTAAAACTTGATTTTAATAAAATCTTGTGAATAAAATTCTAAATATGTAAATAAGATTTACTTTAACTAGACGCGTATTCTTGAATATACAATCAACCATGCTATATGTTTTATAATAAAAAAGTAATCTCAAGTAGTAGTAATTGTTAATTGTTAATTTGTATAGTTATAATATTTATTTATGATATATGATGTAAATTATTAATTTTTTTTTATAATTTTTTAGATATAATTTTTTGGATAATTTTTATAAAATTTGGATTTTGTTTTAAATTAGTCATTGTTTTATATTTAAATAATGGCGCAATAATTATTGTAGAATATAATGCACTTTGTCTGATAATTAATCAGTACAGTAAGTACCAAGCAACAGTAAACACCAAGCAACCTGTTTACTTTATAAAAGATATCCAATATAATATTTGTATTAATGAAAGTAATTAATTATTGACTCGTATTTATACCATATATTTCATTTATTACTTTGAATACTTTTGTTGCTTTTACTGCATATTGTTTATATATTACTTTTATTATTACTATATATTACATTTAGTTATGTCATATTCATTTTTTTTAATTTTTTTTATTTCAAAAATTACTAATTTGTATATTTTCCTTTCTCAAAAGCCATGAAAACTCGAACTCGAATGTATCGAAGTTGTATCACAATCAAGTCTCTTTTCCGCGATGCTAATTGATTATCTTGTTTACTGCGTGTCTTATGCGCAGCTTACTTCGTGCGTATCAGTCATCAGTAAGAGGTTCTGACAATTTTGTTCCTATATAAAGAAGATAAAGTTAAAGAAGAGAATACGTGTGAGTGGAGATTTATTTATGTGAAAGTGAAAAGACGCCAGAAAGACAGGGATAGAAAGAGAAAAAAAATATAGATGTATAAGGGAAAAAGGAAGAAAAGAGAAAAAGGAACGATAAAGAGTAAGGTAAATATATTACGAAAATATTTAAATTTATATATCAGCTTACTTTTTTGTACGTTTAAAAATTTATGTGCTATATATCTTGTTTTTAAAGCTTCTAAGTTAAAGAAGATAAAGAAGGGAGAAAGAGGAAGAGGAGAATTTTGTTTAATAGAAAGTGTAAAGATGATAGAAAGATAAGGATAGAAAGAGAAACAGATAGAGATAGAGAAGGAAAAAAGAAAGAGAAGAGAAGAAGGAACGATAAAGAGAGAAAGAGAGAGAGAGAGAGAGAGAGAGAGAGAGAGAAAGAGGTATATATTACAAAATATTTAAATTTATATTAGTTTACCTACATAACACATAAATGTTTAAAAGATAGTAGATTTTCTGTATGGACATCTTTCAGTCTGAGAATATAATCGACGAAAAGATGACTAAAAAATGTCTTATGTTCGATACTATGTTCTTATAGTTCATTATTTTATATAATTCATTACAAAAATGTTAATAATTTTTTATAGAATTTAATAGAAAAGTTGATAATAAGTTAAATAAAACATTCATTGATGCTGGGGAGTTTTAATCGTTAAGTATAACTAAAATTGTATTTAATTTTTTATTAATCGATATTAAATATTTTTCCAGTGTAAAAGTCTCTTCTGTAAAAAAATTATATTTACATGAAAAAGATTAAATTTAAGAAAGCTAAAAAAATTTAAATTTTGTTATTACCTTTGCTTAAAGTTTGATTTTCTTTAATAGATTCGATCTTTTGCTGTTCAACTTGTTATAATTCAGAATCATTCCTCACTATTTTAAGAAAAGAAAATAGTTATTTTATAAAAATAAAATTTTTAAACCATTTATGAAATATATGGAAATAATATAAAAAAAGGTTTTATTTCATTTTATGTTTGGGAGAATTTTCATCACTCGTTTTCCTTATTTTTAATGTAATTTTTGTGGAATCAGAAAGATATCCTGTAGATGTTCTTTAGGCCTACCGAAAAGATAACTTAAAAAAAGACATTTTTTCGTTATCTTTTATGTGCTGTCTGGATAGGTTTTCGTGTATGTTTAAAAGTTTATATACTGTGTATATCTCGTGTTGAAGGTAGTTATATTGTCCGTTATTAAATTTTCATTAGTTTATTTAAGAGTTAATTATAAATAAAATTATACTATTTACAGATTAAAATATTAGACGTCTAATAGACATTCATCATGGAGATTATAAATCTCCAATAAATATTTATTTAATGTCTATAGGATATTAACTAAACATCTAAATGTTCGCTTTTTGCATTTCGTTCGCAGAAATTTGATTAAGAGAAAAAGAGAGAGAGTGAAAATTATAAAAAAAAGGAAACGTTAAAAAATGAAGATTAGGAAAAAGAAAGCAGAGACAAAGGTTTATATATTTTTTAAGATTATTTTAATATACATCCAATTCTTTCTTTTACACGATTTTTTTGCGCGTTTTTTAAGCAATTTTTTACGATTTTTTTAAATGCGATTTTTCGAACAATTTTCATAATCTTTCGTGTATATGTACAAATCTTAATTTTAATTTCTTATAATGAATTAATGAAAATTTTTTAATCGAATATATTCAATGTCCTACCATATTATTATATTTAAAAAAGCGAGTAATATCTTAGACAAACTATACATATAAGCGAATAAATCATATGATAATAAAATAAAGTTTTGTTTTATTAATTACATATAAATATTTTATTTAAAATTTTTATATATTGTCAACAAATTTTGAAAAAGTAAAATATTCATTTTCTTAATACATATTATAAAATTTTGTCACACGGTTGACTTAAGTAGAAGCATTTAATACGGTTGATACATACCATGTAATATAACCATGGAAAAAAAAACTTTTCCATTCTTTTTTTTGCGGTATCGAAATAACGCGATTTCTTTATGCAACGCATCTACAACGTAAAAAATAGAGTTGGATATAATTATATTTTATTTATGTTTGTATTTATGTACACATACAGGGTGTCCTAAAACTACCGTACTTCCTTTTAATGGCAGATTCCTGAGGTTATTTGGAGACGATTTTTCCTCAACGAAAATGTCGAGAGAGGTTATAATTTCTTGCAAGCTCTCAATTTTTGCCATCATATATCTTTGTAACTAAGCTTTAAATTAAAATTCTATTAAATTAAACTCGACCTGAAATTAACTAAAGAATGTAGTTTTGTTAATATTTTAATTCCATAAAGTTTAGTTTGCAAAAAGCCCTTCATTTTCAATCACTTATAACTCGAAAATTATTGGTGCTTCGACATTTTCGTTGAGGAAAAATCATCTCCAAATAACCTCAGGAATCTGCCATTAAAAGGAAGTACGGTAGTTTTAGGACACCCTGTATATATATATATATACATATGTATGTATGTATGTATGTATGTATGTATATAGGGTGCGCAAAAAATATCGGGACTCTAAAATATTTAGAAAAATTTGTTTTATAAAAAAAATGTTTCAGATAAAAGTTGTAGGGTTTAAAAATATCTATTTATTAAACTTATCAGTTTGACCTTAGTTGGCGCCGCTAAGGTCAGGGCAGTCATCTTGAATTCTTTAAATGGAACCAATTTATTTTTGTTATATAAATCGATTTCTCGCAATATCTTGCATAAAATGTTCTAAGAGTAAGATAGTCAAAAAGTAAATAGTTTACGAAATATTTTATAATTTAATTTGACATAATCTTACAAAAATAATCTCAATAAGATATGTATTTATTAAACGACCGATACTAGCAAATAAGTTGGAAGAATGCAAGGAGACGTGTCTCTGTGGTTGGAGACTACAAGACTCATCTTCCAACACTCGTAAAGAAATAGGCGAGAAAAATATAGGTCTGAAAAGTCGCTGAAGCGGGAATCGAACCCGCGTCTTTCGCTTTCCGGGCGACTGCTTTAACCAACTAAGCTATTCAGACCCTTTCAGCATTCTTCCAACTTATTTGCTAGTATCGGTCGTTTAATAAATACATATCTTATTGAATTATTGACTAGCGGTTTTAAAAAATTTATCAAATTGTTAATTTAATACTCCTGGACCTAATTACGGAGTCGTCAACTCACTATTTATAATTTACATCTTTAACCGATGAGAGCCGGTAAATGCTCTCAAAGTATTGTTTACTAACATCTATTATAAGGCTAGAGAAAAATATAGGACTGAAAGGATCTGAATAGCTTAGTTGGTTAAAGCAGTCGCCCGGAAAGCGAAAGACGCGGGTTCGATTCCCGCTTCAGCGACTTTTCAGACCTATATTTTTCTCGCCTATTTCTTTACGAGTGTTGGAAGATGGGAGTCTTGTAGTCTCCAACCACAGAGACACGTCTCCTTGCATTCTTCCAACTTATTTGCTAGTATCGGTCGTTTAATAAATACATATCTTATTGAATTATTGACTAGCGGTTTTAAAAAATTTATCAAATTGTTAAAAATAATCTCTTTTTATAAAGATCTTGACTGATATAGAGCTAAATAATATATGATCGAAATACGAGAAAAATCGAAATTATCGGACGACACCTGGCGATTTAAATAATTAGATAAATGATCTGTGAACCCTGATCATCCATTTTCAAAATTCAGCACACGCAATAGAGAAACGTTAGACATAATATCGAAGCAAAGGCATTAACGTTAGAAATAAACTACTAGAGTTTAATGAAAAATATTATCCTACAAATATTATATCACTGTGTATTTTTGGCAAATGTACGGCGATAATTTACAAGGATCTGTTTATGATTAAAACATCTGAATGTTTTCTATACTGTTATATCTAAACATATTGGAACTTTGAAATATGTACTGAATAATGATTAATGAAGTTGATTATTAATGAATTAATGTATTTTTATTATTAATTATTGTACTAAATATTTATACATTGTCTTATCTTTAAAAGAGAAGAAAGAATTTTATCAGTATATAAATAAGGAAAGTTTTTAGAAGTATTCATCTTTATAAATTACTGCATAAAATTTCAATATTTTTTTAGATTACTTTTAACATATAATTATTATATATATTTATAATATTATATAATTACTATAATTATATAAGTATAAGTATATAATTATTATAATTAGTATTTTAAAAAAAGAATAAAATATAATGTATTGTAATAAAATATATAGTTATGTAGAGTACTTAAAGGCGGAGAAAACAATTCTGTATATTTTTGCATATTATTTTTTTAAGCGGCGACGGTGTGTGCAAGAGAGTATGTGAAAAAAAACACGTTGTTCGTATAGGTGTGTTCATGTGAATGCCGAGCGTGTGTGAAGGGGAGAGGAGTAATTGACAATATATGTATATACATATACTGAACTTTGTAGATGGGAAAAGAAGGTGGTGGCAACCTTAGTAGAGCGGCATTTGACTCAGTGGACAGGAAGATATTGAGGAGGCGTTTGGAGGAAGTAAGTGTAGGGGAGAAGTTGAGGGAGAGGATTGTGGAGATATACAGGAAAACGAGGAATGTTGTAAAGATGGAAGGAAAATATGGGAAGAGGTGTTCGACGTCAAAAGGGATGAGACAGGGGTGTCCGCTGAATCCAATGCTATTCAATATCGTCATAGCGGATATAGAGTGGTATCTGGTGGAGGGCGGTGGGGAGAGAGAAGTTGAGAGTGCTGGAATATGCAGATGATATAGTGATTTTGGCGAAGGAGGAAGAGGGAATGGAATGGTTAATTAGGAGGTTGGAGGATTACCTGGAAGGAAAAGGACTGATTTTGAGTGAAGATAAAACAAAAGTATTGAGGTTCGAAAAGAGGGGAGGTAGTAGGAGGAAGGAGATATGGCGGTGGAAGGAAAGTAAATTGGTGGTGATTGAATTTATCTACCTAGGATATAAATTTAAATGGAATGGACACATGTATGTGTACATAGAATATATTTCGAATAATATAGAATACAGTTAGATTCATATAATTAGCAATTAATGAACATATTTGTTATTCATATTCTACATTTGTTTAAATTAATACCATTAGTTGGGTATTGATTTATGTCAAAAGGGAAAAGAAGAAGGAAGGAAAGGAAATGTAAAAGGAAGGTGATAGGGACTGATATGGGGATAATTTAGTGGTGGTGGTGGTGGAGATTGAAAGGATGGGAAGATAGAAGAAGAGTTAGTCAAGAGGCAGGAGGAGGGAAAAAGAGGAAGCGAGATCATAGTGGGATAATGAATGTGAGGAGGGAAAAAGAAAGAAAGATGGGAACTGCGGAAGGGGTGGAAAGGAGAAGTATAGGGCGAAAAGATTGAAGTGTAAAAAGTTATGTGAGAGGTAAGAAGAAAAAGGAAAACGAAAGATGGGAGAGTATGGGTGTGTGTGAGGCGAGCAGAGAAGGAAAAGTGTGGGAAGTGGTGAACAATGAGAGGAGAAAAAAGGAATGAGTTAACGGAATGATAGAAATGGTGAGGGAGTGGGATGAATATTTTAAAATGAATGTAATGGGAGGAATAGAAACCGGAAAGGTGAATAATGTGTCACAATTATTTATCAGATAGATAATCTTTATTGGTTAGCCAAAAGGCCTAAAACCAAGGGACTTGGGTTTACATAAAGTACTTAACCCCACACACTCTCGTTCTCTTTCACACCTTCCCTATTCCACTCTCCTCCCTTCTCTTCCTAACCGCTTCCATCCAAATCACTACGTCCTTCCTTCCTTCCTCGCTTAAGATATCCTTTACTCTAATATTCGTGCTGTCTACATGACTCCTTATGTGCTCAATCGTTCCTTCCTCCTTCTCGCAGATTCGGCATCTTTTTTCAACTCCACCTTTCCAGTATCTGTTCCTCTCCTCCTCGTTCCCGCACCTCCACCTTGCTATTAACTTCTGACTTCCTTTCCTCCCTTTTTTCCTCAAATATTCCGGCAGTCCCAGCATTACGATCTCCTTATACCGCACATTGTATTTCGAGTTCCTTATTTTACCCTCCACCCACTGCCCTAACCTCTCTCTTTCTCTCTCTCTTATTATCCCACACACGTCCATATCTCCCTCTCTTAACTGCTTAATTCCCTCAGAGCTAAACCCGTTCTGCCTATAAAAACCTTCCCTCTCATCCTCCCCTCCTTCACTCATTCCCCTTTTCTCCTTTTCCTTTATGCATTCTATTATTAGTTTTCTGTTTCCGTCTTTTAACGCCTTCTCCTCAAATTTAACTGCTCTTCTTCCTGCTATTGTTTCTATACTCTCTACATTTGTTTCTTTATAAATTATATAATCCAGCGTACAGGTTTCGAGGTTCAGGGACCATTTAACATACTTCTTTTGTATCCCTTCCAGTTCCTTTCCTTCCCCCAATTTCCATCCCCAAACTTCTGCCCCGTACATAACTATTCCTAATACTAAATACCTAAACAATAACACCCTTCTCCTAAAATCATCTCTAAACCTGCGCTCCCCTATCCCCCACACATGATCTATTACCATGTTCGCTTTCTTTTTTAGCTCCTTAATTTGGCCATCGTTTTCCCCATTCCTCTTTATTACGTAGCCCAGGTACTTAAGTTCTGTTACTTCTTCGATCTTCTTTCCCTCCCATTTCCACTCCCTCTCTCTCCTCCTACCTCCTCCCTTCTTAAAGCAGACCATTTTAGATTTTTCGGTATTCAGCTGTAACTTTTTCCTCTTCAAAAATATCTCCATTCTTTTTAACATCTCTTCCATTCCTTCTTCACTTTTTGCCAGGATAACTAAATCATCTGCATAAGCCAGTGTCCAAATCCTTACCTTCCCCACCAAAACCCCTCTTACTTGTCCTTTCTTCATCTCTTCCTACACATCCGCTATAAGAATCGAGAACAGTAGTGGACTAAGCGGGCATCCTTGTCTCACGCCTTTCTCCGTCCAGAACCATTCCGATCTCCTTCCTTGCGACCTCACTGCACATTTCGTACTTTCATATATTTCCTTTACCCTTTCTGTCCTCTTCTTACTCCCCTTTTCTCCATCGCCTCCCATAACCTTTTCCTGTCCACTCTGTCAAACGCCGCTTTAAGATCCATAAAGAAGCCGTACATTTTTCCTCCCTTTTTTCTCACCTCTCTTCTAATTACGTGTTGCAGTATATATATATATGTTATCCATTGTGCCTCTCTTCTTTCTAAACCTTGCTTGTGTTTCCGGTAGTATTCTTTTCTCCTCCATCTCTTATCTTAATATTTCCGTCAGTATTGCTGCATATACGTTATAAGCTGTGCACAGCAACGTAATGTAACTCCTCTCTAATTTCTGACGTCACCAGCCTGCCCCTTCTTGTAAATGAGCGCTATCAGCCCCTCACTCCATTCCTCAGGGAAGCCTTTTCCGCTCCATACCAATTTGCACAACTCCTTTAACTTTTCCCTGATCTGGCCTTCACTGTATATCCAAACTTCACTTCCTATTCCATCTGCTCCTGCCGCTTTCTTCCTTTTCATCTTTTTTATCTGTTTTTCTATTTCCTCATCCCTTAGTTCCTCCTCCTGATCCCCGTCCAGATTCCTTTTCTCTGCAACTTCCCTATTATTTTTTTCGCTTCCATCAAGTAAAAGCTGAAAGTAGTTTTTCCATTCCCCATGTTTATGTTCTCCTGACTCAATATTACTCTTTTCCTTTCTTTATTTATAATTTTCCATATCTGTCTCTGTTTTGCAGTTTCTGACCTCCTCTTCTAACTTTTTCTTTCTCCCTTCTTCTTTTCTCCTACATAACTCTCTGAACTCCCTCCTCAGTAGCCGATACCTTCCTTTTTCTTCCTTTCCCTCTCTCCATCTACTATATGCCTTTTTCACCTGTTTCTTCCTCCTCTTGCATTCTGCATCCCACCAGTCCTTCTCTCCAATCTTCTTTCTTCTTACTTTTATTCTTTTCCTTACTATACATTTCTCTATACCTGTCTTTAAGCTCTTCCACATCTCCTCTACCTTTTTCCCTTCTATCGTAATCTTTCTCCCCTTTTTCTTATACTTTTCAATGCTCTCTTTATTCCGTTGTACAATATCCTTTATAACCTCTTGTGCTCTCCCGGTTTCCCTCCTAAATTCTCTTCTCACTTCAACCTCCAGTGGTTGATGATCTGATTCCACCCTCTTCCCTACCGTTAGCTTTTCTATTCTATCCCACGCTCCCTGATTTACAATAACATAATCTATTACTGAATCCCCTCTGCCGCCTGTATATGTAAATTCTCCTCTCTTGTCCCCTCTTAAATTCCCGTTTCCCACTTCCCACCCCCTGTCCTCTATTAGACTCAACAACTCTTCCCCCTCCCTGTTTACTTCCTTGTCTCTAGAGTTTCTCCATCTTTCTTTATTTTCACTTTCCTCATATCTTTTTCTTTCCTTCCCTATTCTGGCGTTGAAGTCTCCCCCTATACATAACATTTCTTCTTCTAATTCCCTTACCTTTCCCTCCAACTCCTTTCTCTTATCCTTCATCTTGCCATCGTTATACAGCGTTATTATTCTCCATGTTCTCCCCTCTATCCTTAACCTCCTCTCCTGTATTCCGTTTACATCAATTACCTCCTCTCCGCTTATCTCATCTAACCCTTTCCTTATCCCTGTAATTATCCCCCCTTTTGCCCTACCTTTCTTTTTTCTTTTATCGCGTATTGACATTTCCAGCTAAAACGCTCCGATAGACTTCTCTTTATTATTTCCCAACCTCTCTCCTCTATTCACATTTCGCTCAATCCTATTACATCAAAACTTTCTATAAAATTCCAGAATTCTCTGTCCTTCCTCCTCAAGCCTGCCACATTCCAGAAGACTATCTTCACCCTACCTCTTACCCCCCTACTCAACCCCTTCTCTTTCCTTCTCTTTTCCTTCCTCTTCTCCTCGATCTCCAGCCTCTCACTTCTCTCCATCTCTTGGCTGCCTCTTAAAAATTTTTTTCTATTATCTCGCTTCTTTCTTCGCTCCATACGTATAACTTTCCTTGTATTTCTATTTTCCTGTATCCTACCTTCACCCTTCTTCCTTCCAGTTTCTCTTCTCTCGCTCGTTCTCTTAATTTCCTCTGCACATCCCGCTCTTCCATTGTCAGATCGTGATCAATATATACTCTCCTATTCCCTAGCTTTTTCTTTACCTTCATTATCCCTTCCTTCTCTTCCCAGCTATTCATCTCCACGATTATCATCTCTCTTCCCTTTTTCTCCACCGCTTGTATTCTCTTCACTCCTTCTATTACTCCGAACTCCTTCTCCAGGAATTCTCTCGTCGTTTCATAAATATTCTTTTTTTCTTTTTTCAGACCTTTTATTATTAAATTGTTTCTTCTTTCCTTCCTTTCTCTGTCCTCCATCGCCTTTTTTATCTTGCTTACCTCCTCCCTTGTTTCCATTATATTACTTGGAGCTTGCCCTTCAGTCATTCTTTCTTTCTTCTTTACCTTTTCGATTATTTTTCCTACCAGCTCTTCTGTTCTCTCTTCTTCCTCTTCCTCTCTATTACTTCCCTTTTGTTCTATCTTCGACAATCTCTCTTCTAATCCGTCCATTCTCTCTTCCATTCTTTTTTCTCTTATCCTCCATCCATTTTCCAGATTATTCATCTTTTCTTTCATTTCTCTTACCTCTTTTCTCATATCTGCCATCTCCTCTTTTATCTCTCTCAGGATTGCTATCAGCGCTCCTTCCTCTTCCCTCTTCACCGCTTCCTCTCCTCCGTCTTTTTCCTCCATCCACTCCCCTGGCGGTGTTCTCTCCAACATGTTGCTCCTCTTGAAAATTTCCTGTGTCTCTTTTTCTTTTTCCTCCCTTTTCCTTTTTATTTTAATTGACTCATTCTCTATGCCTTCTTCCCGCCTGACATAATCCAGTATACTTGCCGAATTTGACCTCTCTCTTGCTCTTAATTCTTCACCTGTTTTTCTCCCTCTTCCTCTTGGTGTGCAGAGGATCTCTTTTCCGGGCTTCTCCATGCCATTATCTTCTTGTATATTCCCCTTAATCTTTCTTATCTCATGTTTTCCTTTTCTACCTTCCTCCTCCATCTTTTTCTATCGTCTATATCACTTCCTGCCTTACCCGTTCTCCTGCTTCTTTTCTTACTACTTTCTCTAACGCTCACCTGTTGACGCCATCTGTCCAAAACGCTATGTTATTCTCTAATCTATCCTCCTTTTTTCCACCTAACCTCACTCTTTTATCAACTGTAAGAAATAACGTTAAACTCGTCGTAAAAGAATACGTATTTTACTCTCAATATATCTGCTAGTACAATTCGGTCCTTAGGACAAAGGACAAGTGCCGAAAATCGTCTAACGAGAACGCTCTCGTTCTCCCCTCCACGTGACTCTCTGGTGGCGGCGCGATAGCACCGCTGACCCAGGGACTTGTCGATCAATCGCGGGCCCATGACGATTCCCCTCAGGCCCGTGACAATTTCCGTACATTCGGCCTTCCTGCGATGGTGTCTGTCCCCAGACACTCCTCGAAGTTCCGTTGATGTGACTGCTCCACCGTTCCTACTGCGTTGATAGTAGACTTCACATCAATACGTACTGCTGTGCGATGTCCTCTCATCATCAAATGATAACGTCAATTTGTCGTTGTTATTTGAGCCAATCGTTAAACTGGCACGTTGCACGTCCATTCGTAACAGTTGATCAAGTCAGTGCCGTTGCACCTACCAACTGAGCCGTAATAACTAGCTCAGACAGGCAGCACCGTCGTGCCGACCAAGACTAGCCCGTAATAACCGACTCAGACAGACACCGTTGTGCCGACCAAGACCAGTTCGTAATAACTGACTCAGACAGACGCCGTTGCGCCGACCAAGACCAGTCCGTAATAACTGACTCAGACAGACGCCGTTGCGCCGACCAAGACCAGTCCGTAATAACTGACTCAGACAGACGCCGTTGCGCCGACCAAGACCAGTCCGTAATAACTGACTCAGACAGACACCGTTGTGCCGACTGAGACCAGTCCGTAATAACTGACTCAGACAGACACCGTTGTGCCGACTAAGATCAGTCCGTAAAAGCTGTGAGCATCTTACCCGCTCACTCACCTTGAACCGTAATCCATGGTTTCATACGGTCAGCAGCTACAACCGTTCGTTTTCGCCGACATCCTTCTCGCAAGTCCTCCACTTCGTAACGATCGTTAATGAGAACTTTGCGAACTCGGAACGGTCCTTTGAACTTGGGATGTAACTTTCGACTGCTGCCCGTTGCTGGGTCGCTCGTAATCTGTACCAAGACCAGAGCACCCTCATCGTATTTCGTCGCATCTCGACGCGTTCGATCATAGCGCTCTTTCTGCGCTCGTTGTTCTTGACTGATATGCGCCTCGATGTCATGGCGTAACTCGTCTAAATCCAACTGATGCACAACGTCCTGAATTTGCGATAACAGTTGTGCCTCAGCTGCACTTCGTGTTTTACACCCAATGAGTGCTTTCATGGGCGTCGTATTAATACCCTTATTATGAGTCGTATTTAGGGCGCTTTGAACTTGCTTAATGACGGAATCCCAATCACGTGGATCACGTCCAGCCGTCGTAGTAGCCAGGGCTTGCACAATCGTCTTATTGTATCTCTCGCATTGGCCATTAGCTCGTGGTGTGGCCACAGCGTTCAATACATGCTTTATTCCGTAAGTGTCACAAAACATACGAAATGCCTGGGACGTAAATGCCGTTCCTCTGTCACTTATAATCCTGTTGGGAACTCCAAACAAATAGATTAGATTCGTTAAAATCTTAACAACATAGCACGTCTTTTGACTCTTCACAGGTTCTATAATCGTAAACTTGGTAAATGCGTCTACTATTACCAAGAGGAACTTATTATGCGTTTTACTCGTCTGAAAGGGACCAACGTGATCAATGTGCACAGTATGAAACGGAACTGGTACCTTTTCAATGGTATTCAGCTTACATTGTTTCTTACCGGCCGTTTAAACTGTGCATACCGGGTTGTAGTATGCACAGTTTAAACAAGCATTAATATACTTCGTCACAAAACGTCTCATACCTGCAAACCAATAATTTCGTTTAATACGTTCCAACGTCTTTTCCACGCCAAGGTGTCCAGCGTCGTCGTGACATAATCTGCAAATTTGCATCCGCGCATCTCGCGGCACTACCCATGCCTGAGTCTTGTCGTCTAACCGTCGGTATATCTTATTATCCTTGATAAGATATTCGTGGAAGTAATGCTTAGTCTCGTTAGTTGCCTTCTTATCCAAAAGAATTGTTCGGATTCGTGCTAACTGTTCATCTTGTAATTGGGCAGCTAATATCCAGTCGCCCTCCGTTATGTCAATCTGTAACACTTCTAATGGAAAATGAATGGGACTGCGGCTGAGAGCATCCGCATGTGCCATCTTAGTTCCTGCTCGATATTCAACGTCAAACGTATACTCTTGTACCTCGAGCCACCAACGACCAATTCGCGGTAGCAAATCTCGCTTTGCAAAAGTCGTACGTAATGCGTTGCAATCAGTTACAACCTTAAACTTTGTACCCAGCAAGTAAACCCGAAAATGTCTTAACGCTAGTACAACAGCCGTCGTCTCCAGCTCGTAAGAATGGTAACAACGTTGATCTGCGGTGGTTTGCCGGCTATAATATGCCACCACTGCCATCTTACCATCAACTCGCTGCAATAATACGGCCCCTATACCTATGGCGCTTGCATCGGTGTGTACTTCGGTGGGAGTCTCAGGATTAAATATTGTTAGCACCGGTCGGGTCGTCAATTTGCTCTTAATCATGTTGAACGCTCTTTCCTGCTCTTCTTGCCATATCCAGGATACGTCCTTCTTAGTGAGCCTTGTTAATGGTTCAGCGACTATTGCGAAATTTTCTACGAACTTCCTGAAATAGCCAGCCAACCCCAAGAACTGACGTACTTGCTTAACTGATCGGGGCGCTTCCATATCTAGCACCGCCTCTATCTTACGACGTCCAGGTCGAACTCCCTGCTCGCTGATCTCTCGGCCTAGATATTCTATAGACCTTGCGAAGAATGAACATTTCTCCAGCTTGAGAGTTAAACCATGTATACGTAGTGTATCCAACACCTGCCGTAATCGTGTCATTCCCTCCGCTACAGTTTTGGACGGTATAATAATATCATCCAAATAAGGAAAAGCTATCGAGTTTTTCAATTTTCCTAATACGTTATCCATCAAACGCTGAAAAACTGCAGGCGCATTAGTTAACCCGAATGGCATACGTAAGAATTCATAATGGCCTTCCGGCGTTACAAACGCTGTCTTTTCTATAGAATCTGTCGCTACCGGCACTTGATAGTATCCGGACGCTAAGTCTAAACCAGTAAAATACCGATTGCCTCCTAACTTATCAATTTGTTCCTCAATTAATGGCATAGGATATTTATCTTTAATCGTAATCGCGTTTAGTTTTCTAAAGTCCACACACATGCGATATTCGCCGCTCTTTTTCTTTACTAGTATGATTGGACTCGCGTACGGTGAACTTGACTCTCTAATAATATCATTAGTTAACAGCTCTTGAATAATCTCTCGTAATGTTCGCTTTTCGCTTTCAGCTAAACGATATGGACGATAAACTACAGGTACGTCCGATGTGCAACGGATACTCAACGAGGCAGCCTCCGTTTTTCCTAAATCTCTTATCGAAAACGATACACAGTCTCTAAATTCTCGAATTAGATTTGTACATTGTTGTTTCGTTTCTTCGTTATCAGTGCATGTAATTATCATATCGTTCGTCAATACTTGCGAGAAATTTACGTCAACAATACTCGAGCATTCGACATTAATCGTGGGTAATTGTTCGAGTATTAATTTATTTCCTCGTTTAATAGTAACGATATGTTCTTGTTCAAGAAAATCGCGTCCGACAATAACATCGTAAACGAGATGACTATCAGGTACTATGATAGCATTAACTCGCGCCGTCGGGTTCATAATTTTAATGTCACAAAGCGCCGACCGATTACTTGTCGTAACCTGTCCGGCAAATCCTCTCAGTACGTTATCCGGTGTTATTGATATAGACATATGATATTTTTCGACCACAGACTCTCGCAGTAAGCTACAGCTACTCCCGCTATCAATCAGCCCTTTGATCTTATGCCCGTTAACAGATATCGTTCGTTCGTACAGATTCGTTAAACATCTCGCTTCCGATACGGCGTTCACATCTTTCTTAAAAGGACATTTATCGACATTGTGTCCTAAACGACGACATTGTTCGCATTCTACACGCGGCATACGACACTTTCTTGCGATATGACCCGCCTTACCGCAATTAAAACATTCTAATCGCGATTGTTTAGCTTTATTATCGTTCGCGGTAGTCTTATCATCTGTCGATTTAACGTTTTCGTCGTCTACAGACTGCGCTTGATCCGATGTCGAACGACTTGACAACTGACCTTTTCGATCTTTCTTAAAAGTAGATCCCGACGCAGCTTTATTTCTTTCGCCCTTCAACGGAATACTACCTAACGTCGTCATATACGCGTATAATGCATTCGCGTCACTATGCTGTGCAGAACGTACCGTTCTCGCGACATTTTCGTCTGTGATTCCGCCAATCACCGCGTCAATAAGATATTTATCAGGTATATTAATATCTAACTTACGCATCTTATTTAATTTCTGAAAACAATAATCTCCGAGCGCTTGGCCGGGAGCGCTTTCGTATAACGCAGCTTCTTTAAATAGTTTACTAAACGGAACAGACTTACGGAATTGTTGCTTTAAAGATTCCTTTGTCTCTACCCATGTAACGGCTAATCGTGGCCGTGCGTCATACCATTGCCGCGCGTGTCCCTTCAAGCGTCCTGGTATTAAGCGCATAATCGCCCGGTCATCCCAATCGTACTGTATGGCCAGGTCGTCTACATGTTCGATCCATTTTTCGATTACCAGCTCGTCTTTGGACGGATCGAACACAGGTATCATTTGCTCGTCTCCCTTGTGAATGCACGAGCCTCTCACGTGCGATCGTCGGTCTAAACCTTCCACTATGCGTTCCAGTCGTTCGAAACGCTCATCCCTTCGTCTCCTTTCCTCGTCTAACGATGAAGAAGACGAACGGCGCCTCCTTTGTCTCGAACTACTTCGACCGTTGTCGTGGCGTGACTTATGGCGACCCATATTAATAAATATATCGTCGCCTTTATCGAATCTATCGAAATATAATTATTTCAATATACCGAACTAAATAGGCACGTACTCGTTCCTATATATCCCACTTCTGATATGTAAGAAATAACGTTAAACTCGTCGTAAAAGAATACGTATTTTACTCTCAATATATCTGCTAGTACAATTCGGTCCTTAGGACAAAAGACAAGTGCCGAAAATCGTCTAACGAGAACGTGCACGCTCTCGTTCTCCCCTCCACGTGACTCTCTGGTGGCGGCGCGATAGCACCGCTGACCCAGGGACTTGTCGATCAATCGCGGGCCCATGACGATTCCCCTCAGGCCCGTGACAATTTCCGTACACAACCCACTCTACTTATCTTTTCCCCCTAACTAATAAACTTTCTTACCTCCTTTAATATCCCCGCCCTTTCTAATATCGTCCCTCTCGCCTACCTACTACCTCCTCTCTTCCTGACCTTTCTGACTTCGGCTGTTTCACGTCTTATCACTCCGCTCCTCACACACACGTGCACTCCTCACACATTCCACTAACCAAGTCAGATCCAAATTTGGATTCAAATATATCTGTAGCAATAGATACTTTAAATTAAAATAGATCTATAGCGATAAATAATTTAGATCCAAATAGATCTAAATAGATGTTGCTTATATCTAAATAAATCTTAATTTCCATTTTTTACATCTAACGAGATTTAATTAGATATAATTAGATCTATTTATAAATCCAGTCTATTTTTTCTCGGATATTGTTTTAATGTCTTAAAATATTAACTTTAAAGATCGCATATGGTTCAACGTTGTTCCATTATAATATAATAATTGAAGATAAATTATGTATCAACGTTTCCTTCTTGCTTTTTGTAAATAAAATCCATTCTTTTATCTTCTGTTGAAACTCTGCATTTGATTTCATCATAATACCAATCAAAATTTCATCTTTCTCTCGCTTTTGATTCGCAACCTTTTACATGCTCTTAATTATTCTAATTTCTGTTTTTTGTTTTGAGAATGCAATAATATAAAATATAGAGTATAATTATATTGAATATAATTGTAATATATATAAAAATTATATATTAATTTTAAAATTAGAGTTAAAATATTTAAATATTTACCTCGGCAGAATTATGACATATTTTCTTTTTCAACGTATTAGATCCCTTTATAATTTTTATTAATGATAGACGACCTTGAAGACGTACCACATCATTTATATCTTTTACTAAAAAATACGATGGATCCGCATTTGTTTGCATCGTTGAGGTAATTTTTACTTTGTCGCCTTTATTTATTTTCTTATTATTATAATATTCATCTTCGTTGAAGTTCAAGATATGAACTTGAATTTTAAATTCACCGTCAGTCAAAGATGCGCATCCAATAGTTTTATTTAATAGAGCATTATGTATTGAAGCAAAATTAGTCTTAATATATCCTTCGAAAACTATATGAACATTATAAAAAGATAAATTAGACCTTAATTATATTAAATATATACACATATGCGTATAAAATAAAAGTATATATGTACTCCTCACAATAAAAAAAAATTGTTTACAAAATAGACAAATTTGAAACAATTGTAACTTTGTTTCGAAAAATGGGAATTTAAATTTTAAAAAAGTATTTTAGAGCTTGAAATTTCTACCATCGAAAGATCTCAACTTTTTTTATTTCCTTCAATTCTGGTGTTTTTTACAAGCAGAAAACGACGACCTTAACGAAGTGGAAAAGTCTCAATTATTTGCGGACGTATCGCTTGTATAAAGATTTGAAAAGAATTTCTTGACTAAGCTTGAAGTTTTCCCTACAAAATCGTTTTTTTTTTAAGTTTAAATTTCGACTTTTCCTTCTCAAGTTATCGCGAATTGAAGAGAAAATGGTTATTTTCACTTTGATCATTCATAACTACATTAAAAATCATCGTACAGGAATTTTGAAAATGGATTCTTAAAGCTGAATCTTTGCCCTATAGTGTGATATAGTAGCCGAATTTCTTTTTAACTCGTGAACTTTGTACAAATAGAAATAACGAAAAAATTCGCGAGTTTTCTCTTTTTTGTTTAAACTTTGATAAAAGTTACGTAAAGTGACTAAAAAAATTTTTTTATCTGAAATTTTTGTACCTCTTAATAACTCCAACTTAATAAAAAATTACAGACTTGCTATGATAATTCTTTTATAATGATTCGTATGTTCAAAATGATTATTAAGATGATGCATACAATATGTTAAAAATTAAATTTGACTTGCTTTGATTAAAAAGAAAGACAAAATAAAATCCGTGGAAAAAAATGTCTGCAGTAATTTTGGAAATGACGTGCAAGTTTGGATGTATTTTCTATATTTTATTTCGAGGCAGTTAAAAAGTTATGTTAGAAAGTTAGAAAGATTTTTCTGTCACGGATTTTATTTCTTCTTTAATTTTTAATCAAATCAAATTCTTTTAACATATTGTATGCATCATCTTAATGATCATTTTGAACATACAGTTCATTATAAAGGAATTATCGTAGCAAATCTGTGATTTTTGTCAAGTGGGGTACTAAGAGGTACAAAAATTTCAGTCGAAAAAAATTTTTTAGTCACTTTGCGTAATTTTTCTCAAAGTTTAAACAGAAAAGATAACTCGCGAATTTTTACGTTATTTTCACCTATTTGTACAAAGTCCACGAGTTAAAAAAAGTTCGGCTACTATATCACATTATAAGGCAAAGATTCAGCTTTAAGAATCCATACTCAAAATTCCTGCACGATGATTTATAACAAAATTATGAACAATCAAAATAAAAATGACCATTTTCTCTTTCATTCGCGATAACTTGAGAAGGAAAAGTCGAAATTTAAACTTTAAAAACGATTTTGTAGGAAAAACTTCAAGCTTTGACGCAAAAGAGTCGAAAGAATTTTTTCAAATTTTTTGTGCATGCGATACGTCCGCAAAGTGAGACAAAAATTTTTCATTTCGTTAAGGTCGTCGTCTTCTGCATATAAAAAATACCAGAATTGAAGGCAATACAAAAAATGAGACCTTTCGAAAGTAGAGAATTCAAGTTTTAAAATTCTTGTTTAAAATTTAAATCCCCATGTTTTGAAACAAAGTTACAGGTCTTTAAAATTTGCCTATTTTTTAGACAATTTTTTTAATCCCTTAATTATTGTGAGGAGTGTATTATAAATTAAAATTAAGAAAAGATATTTTTCCTACCGACAGATGTTGTGGTATTTATAACATCTATAAATTTAACACGTTCTGGTTGTATGTTTGAATTTATTAATTCATATTTTCGAGATTATTAATTATGGTATTTGATTTGATTTGTAACTCGTATGGCACATTACCATTATTAAAATGTGCAATTTTAGGATTCGAGCTTGTACACCATCTAAATGTATGATCTATAACAACGTATAATAAGGAATAAGTTATAAAAATCTTTACATTAATATAATATATAATTTTTTTTCTCTCTCTTTCTCTCTTATTTAAATTATTATTTAATTAAACTTTATGTAGTTACAAACAGATTGTGTTACGTTATAAGTAGGCAACAAAAGAGAAAGATGAATATATGAAAGCAAAAACGCATTTTTTTGTAAATTTAGAACTTCGTTTTTCTTACATAGAAGAATAATAAAATAAAATAAGTACATCTTTTAATTTTTTTGAACTGTTTTGTTATAATGGAAAAAATGTAGATGTTAAAGATAATTTAGTATATTGCAAATGCGAAAACAACAACGACTTTTATAATTTTATGGAATAATCAGCAAGGTTTATGAATTTTTTATTACAATTATTTAATTATTTTTGTATATATCATATTGCATATACAAAATATATCGTAAGTCGCGTCTCATCTCTGAAGAATGAATAGATAAAATCAAACTAAGTTAAAAATTAAAGAATGATAAAATTACGTTTGAGCTTTCTTTAAAGAGATATAATCAAATAATCATATTTATAAAATAATAAAATAATAAAACAAATTAAGAACCATAATATAGTTCTTAAATTGGTTATTTAAAATATAAATACAGTAGCATCTTAAGATTATACTTTAAATAATTTTAAATATAAAGATACCAAATTACAAATACGAGTTTTAGAGTTATTGATTTTAATAACTTATATCAAATTCAAAATTTTAGATAAATATAGTTAATAATACTTATTGAAAAGAAAGAGTAAAAGAAGAAGAGAAAAAGATAGATAGAAATGATTAATTGCTTGAAAAATTTTTAAATTAATTAGATTATATAGATTATATTTTAAATGTTTCGTTTAACTCACGTAATTCGATATAATAAATGGTTCGATGCGTTCCACATCATCATTCCAGACAATACATTGTATTCTTCTTCCAGCTCCGTTGTTTAAATAAAACTTGAAATATTTATATTGCTGTTCTTTTCTCACAATTCGTGGAGCTTCTAAACCATCCACATAGCCTATAATTTCACTAAAAATTTAAATATTTAAAATTAGAGACAAAATTTAAAACAAATCCATTATACAAAGTATTTCAGAACGAATGGTCAACATTTTTAGAACATGATTGCACACATCATTTTAAGCAAAAAAGTTATATATAAACATATGTTCTTTTCTGAATGGTTATAAAGATACGTGTTCTGGTTTAGTTTATTTAAATTTAATTTTTGGTGTAATTAAAATGGTTCATATTCACTTATGCCAAAATTATTATTAATTAATTGAAATTATTATATATTTATTAATATCATTATTCAAATATATTATAAGATTAAAATTTCATCTAATTGTAAGTGTTTCATAGAATTTGATTCTAATAAGTCAATAAATGTATATTCATTAAGATTGAATATGTTGTATCTAAAGATATAATTATCCGTCCAGAATAAGATACATGCGTTTATATAAACTTTTTTGTTTAAAATGATGTGTACAATCATGTCTTAAAATATACTGACCATTAGTTCTGAAACACTCTATGTATTATTACATCCACATTTGAAAAATCTAATATGTTATTGATGCAATATAAAAATACATATGTCGTTATAATTTATTTTAATCTAATATTTGTATACCAAATTTTAATCATGATATTTTGACCGTAATATATATATCATTTAAAATTTTTATAACAAAAGTAACTTACAATAATACTTACATAGTAGAATCATAAATTTTTATATTGTCGAGTATTTCATTTGACGTTAATATTTCTGCATGACTCAATTTATCCAATTTGGAAAATCTATCTTCCATACTAATATCTTGTACACTTGACGAAGAATGATTGTCATCAGCCTCATTAAGTTGTGACATAATTAAGACTATTCGAAAAGTTTAAATATAAATATTTAAACAATTTTGAATCTTTACACAGTTCTGCACGTTTAATGAAAAAATGAATAAGTAATTGTAAATAGTTTTCAGTTGCGTAGCAACGTTCTAACTACAGTGAATATTGGAACGCATTTGCCAGAATTAATAAATTTTCACGTAAAAAGAAAACTTTTTGCTTAAAATGATGTGTGTAATCATATTTCCGAATTGGATAAATTGAGCCATGCAGAAATATTAACGTCAAATGAAATTATATTATATTTTATTATATTTCAAGTTTTATTTAAACAACGGAGCTGGAAGAAGAATACAATGTATTGTCTGGAATTATATTATAATGGAGAACAACGTTGAATCATATGCAATCTTTAAAGTTAATATTTTAAGACATTAAAACAATATCCGGGAAAAAATAGACTGGATTTATAAATAGATCTAATTATATCTAATTAAATCTCGTTAGATGTAAAAAATGGAAATTAAGATTTATTTAGATATAAGCAACATCTATTTAGATCTATTTGGATTTAAATTATCTATCGCTATAGATCTATTTAAATCTATAGTATCTATCGCTGTAGATCTATTTGAATCCAAATTTGGATTCAAATATATCTGTAGCGATAGATAATTTAGGTACAAATAGATCCAAATAAATAGATATGTTTAAATCTAAGTAGATCTTAATTTCCATTTTTTACATCTAACCAGATTTAATCAGATATAATTAGATCTATTTAAATCTAATCTACTTTCTTATATCAATGATAACTAAAAGATTGTCGTAAAAAATTCGACTTTACGGCATTCATGTCAGTTTGAATATGTATTCATCGTGTTTTTTGCTTTATTATTACATTGGGATTTTATCGTTTGCTGATGTTCAATTTATATCGATATAATAAAATAGATAAACAATTTTGTATACAAATTTGAAAATATATAATTATGTATAGGATTATAGAGTAAGTTTAGAATTACAATTATATTAATAGCAATTCTTAATTGAAATAGAATGTTATATATAAACGTTATATTTCATGGTATTATATGGAATAAAATATTCTATTTATGAATATATGATGAATATATTGTTATTTTATTATTAATTAATATTATTTTATTTCAAGTTAATGAAAAAGATATATCTATATTTTTTAAATAATTTTTTTAAATTTATTTAATAATTTTTTTACACAAAAATAATATCTATTTATTAAAAAAAGATTATTATGTAAGATTATTGTTGTATAGCAAAAATTGATTAAATTGTAATACTAAATAAAAGTAAAGTAGACATAATTAAATTATCATTATGAACCAGGGAAGGGAACGTTACTTTTTAAAAGTAACTAGCTACCGTTACTCGTTACCAAGTTAAAAAGGTAACTAGTTACCGTTATTAGTTATTGATTTTCAAAAGTAACTAGTTACAGTTACCGTTACTTAAAAAATAACGGTTCGTTACTTTTTCGTTACTTTTTTTAAATCTATAATTGTAATAAATTTTGTTTCGTGCAATACATACTCTCTCTTTCTTTCTTTATGAAAGGATTATCTAAATCACAAAACATATGTTAAATTTTATCGATATTTTTTATTAATTTTTAATAAAAGTTGATATTCTAATAGGTCATCATTTAGATGGCTTCTAAAAGGTGATAGTACAGAATTACCGATACTAAACAATCTTTCAACTGAAGCACTGCTTGGCAAAGCCGTATTAAATTTAATGAATAACTTTTTTAATTTTGGAAAATCTAGTAATAATGCAACGTCAGATTTTTTCTACTTCAGAAATCGTGTTAGTTCTTCTTCGCCAGATTCTGAAGTTGATGTTGTCCATGAAAATTAAAAAAATCGTCATAATCATTATCCTTGCTTGAGTTTGATGAACTTTCATTTGAGCGAATGTCTAACAAATCTTCTAAATAGGCTCTAGCTAATTTCTTCTTATCTCCAGTTAAAGTTTAGTTTAAATTTAGGATGTAATGAACTTGCTATTATTAATTCCTTTTTTTCGAATATTGTACAAAATCTAAAATTTAAAAAATATACATATAATAAAATATTTATACTTTTATATTTTTTATTATGCGAATATTATATGCATTTTTTTAGTTGTATATTTTTTTATTATTTAATAAATTACCTTCGATTTAAGCCTTCTTGAATTGCGATAACTAATGATTGACAATCCGTCAAATTTTTAATGTTTTTTAATTTTTCTTGTAAGCTGCTCAATACGGGCAATAAGTATCCCATATACATTCCTACGTCACTTTGTAAGATATCTAATGCTCTAGCTAAAGGCTCCATTACCTAAAGAAAATATTAAAAATATATACTTATTAATATACGTGCATATACAATACATATGTATATATATATATATATATATATATATATATATATTATACATATAATTCATATATTCTATTAAATTAAATATGTGCACTTTACCTGACAATACTCGTCTAAAAATTTTACGTCATTATTTGTCAGCCTTTGTAAATTACAATAGTCCAAACATTGATTAATTTTATCTGAGCTATCTTTCAAAAGAGTTACAAGTTGATATGTGGAATCAAAAGTTGAATTCCATCTATAACAAATAAATTTTGTTTTTATATTGTATATATGTACATATGTATAAGTATATATCATGTGTATATGCGTTCGTATTTTTGTAAGCATATGTATGTGTAAATAGATATTTTTAAAAAAATATAACATATTTATTAAAATAAAATACAGAAAAAATATAGATAAATAAAAAATAAGAGCTTTTTTAGTTTTTACTCGTAATAACTGGAAATGCCGCAAATATCTTTTATTTTGTCGGCCACTTGAGTAAATGGTTTTGTTTATTCCACAATTTCGATAATTTTGCAAATATTATTCTGTACTTTTTTTTATGTGGGATCATTCTCCAAGGCTCTTTCAGAATCTTTGGCTGCAATAAGGTTAAGCGTGTGACTAACACATCTATGGTGTGGTGGAAGAGTAATATCTTCCGTGTCTAAACCTTTTCCATCCGTAATCAATAGATCACTTAAATTGTGGAATTCCGTGTTAATCTCTTCATCTTCTTCTTTTTAAAAATCTCTAAAAAATTAAATATATTTATATAAAAATGTAATATGTGGTTTTTTAAATATAATGAATACATATAAAATTATTATGCACATACATATAATACAAAAGTGTATATAATATCATAAAATATTAACTCACCGAAATGCTTTAACAAAATTTGAACTATTATTTGTTATTGTACAATAAATTTTGTTTTGAATATGATATTCAACAAATATAGAGTTAATGGCTTTTGCCAAAACATCAAAAGTATGTTTCCCTTTAATTCTACGACAAGCTAGGGCGGGTAGACTCTCTTGTTAAATTTTCTGGATTGATCCAATGGACCGTTATCCCTAACTTCTATAAAAATAAAAGATTTTAATTATTTTAATTATTATGTAACAAAACATTAAAAAATAAAATATTAATGTAAAAATATTAAATAAAACATAATTATACACACATGTACCTTTTCGCTTTGCTCCATAAATCTGCTGTAGTTGAAACCGTATCGATTTCAGTAAATTGTCTTTCAAGAGCGATTTTCATATCCAGATATAATTTACTAAGTTTATCTCTTAATGTTTTTTTACACATTATTCGAATTGATGAAGGCAATCCAATTTTAATCAAATCAATAAATGCAGGACTCTCAACAACCGCGAGTGGTTGGACATTTTCAACAATAAATCGTAGTATGGCAATGTCTAACTTATTTTGAGTTATTCCAGCTGTTCCAGAATCCCATTTTTGTAACACACACTGCTTTTTTGTAACATTATTAATGTCTTCTTCATATTGACGTTTATTATGTGTGAGTTTAGATTTAGCTTTTTCCAAATCTTTTAAGGAATGTGGATGTTTTACCTGTATTAATTCAATATAATTAATACTTAGAAATAAAAGTAATATCATAGGTATATATGTATAGATAGGTATGCATGCATTTATGTGTATATATTATATATATACATATATATGTAAATATGTATGTGTGTATACATATATATGTATATTATAAATGTTACAATATATAGAAAATAATAATATAATAACTAAAAATTATTTAAAAGTTCAACTAACTAAAAAAGTTTTTAAACAGAAATAAAAGAAAGCATATCTAAAAAAAATTATAAAATAAATTTAATTTATAACAAAATACACACAAATATATAGATATATTGAAACAGATATATATGTAAATAATAGATATTAAGATATAAATTTTTATATTAATATATATATATATATATATATATATATATATATATATATATACTGTTGGTAAACCTTGATATTAGCGCCGACCTCACCGATTTCAATGACCTTGACATATGTTGTCAAGGATGGCTCTGAGTAACTTGCAAAAAATTTTAGCCGTCGCTCGTTGTTTATTACAAAGTTATTAACAATTAAATGATATGATAAGAACACGTATTAAATGCGATAATCTGAACTTCTCCGTGCATGAGCGTTATATATTTAAGTATTTAGTTGTATATTTAAGTTATTAATTGTATATTTAAGTAATTGCGTGGGCGGGGAGGAGCTTTAGGATTAAATCAAATTTTAGTTTTAAATAAGAAATAGGTTTGGGTTAGGTTATATTTTCCGGAAGTGGAACCCCCCGCAAGGGGGGCGGAACCAACTGCGTCCACGCATATACTTTACAACGCGAAGCGAGGTCCACCCCACAATTCTTGTGTGGGTGGGAAAGTGTATGCGTGGACACAGTGGGTTCCGCCCCCCCCCCCCCTACAGGGGGGCTCCAAAAGATATAACCTAACCCAAACCTATTTCTAATTTTAAACTAAAATTTGGTTTGGGTTAGGTTATATCTTCCGGAAGTGGAGCCCCCCCGTAGGGGGGGGGCGGAACCCACTGCATCCATGCATACACTTTACAACGCGAAGCAAGGTCCAACCCACAATTCTTGTGTGCGAAATATATAATCCTGTTTATAATTGTCATTTTCAGTTTTGTATCATTTTCTTTCCATTTTTAAAATATAAGCTCGGTAATTCATGCCGAAATATATGCAGTCTTATGTTGCAAGCATCGGTCGGTCACTATCTTCAATTGTTAATAACTTTGTAATAAACAAGGAGCGACGGCTAAAATTTTTTGCAAGTTACTCAGAACCATGTCCTTGACAACATATGTCAAGATCATTGAAATCGGTGAGGTTGGCGCTAATATCAAGGTTTACCATATTGTTTTATATTAAAAAAAAATCTGTTATAAAATACAAATAATTCTTTGTCATTTACAAAAATAAAAAAAAATTTAATGTTAAAAAAATAAAAGAATATAAATATATATTAATTTATGAAAGAATTATTAATTTTTATATTTATTTAAACACACTTTTACATGCCATGCTTTTTATACCTACTATTTTTACATTGCAGATTTGATTCAATGAACTAGAATATACGGTGTAATTGTGTACATTCCTTGAATCTAAAAAAAAAATTTTTAATTTTACAAATTTTCTTGTGTTCTTTTTTATTTAAATATTGAATTAATTACTATTATAAAAATATACAGTTATCGTTATTGCGTTTATCTTGCATAAAGTTTTTAAGAAATTAAGAAATTATTTTATATGTATATATATATGTATATGTATTTATTTATTTATTCAGGTATTTATTTATTTATTTATTTATTTATTTATTTATTTATTTACATGTATATTAACAAATAAAATATTGAAATTTATTTATTAACATAAATAAAAATAATAAGAAAACTAAACTTACGCTTATGTGCTTCTTTAAATTGGCTGTGGAGCTTTTGCTAGCATGTATAATTTTTTTACCTAAACATAATTTGCAAGTAAATGCATAATTCTTCTCATTACTAAGTTCGGGTTCGAATACAAAAATTTCTTTGTATGCCGGCCATGGTGCCTTATTCGAGGATTCAGATGATGTACTTGGCGTACTCGCCTTTCCATTTCTGAGCAGATCCGATCGCTACAAAAAATCACAAACCAATGCCAAAAGTTTTATTATTTTTATTCAGAGAGACTTATTATTAAATAATATTTCGTGTGATATTGTAAGAATGAGTCAGGTCTATTCCGTAACTCTTGCTGACACGTTATTGTGTCGTTGCGCAATTGTAGTATACAAAAAAAAACTGTGTAACGATAGCGATTTTGTCGTTGACTTTATGAGTTACACAATAAAGCCGCACAATACTAAATTATAAGTAATGTCTTTTAATAATGAACGAATAAATAATTAATTATACTTACACTGTGAGATATAAAATATCACTTGCGACGTAGTCAGTGCAAAGTGCAAACCGCGAGATCAAAAATGAACGTAGTGTAGAGAGACAGACCGTGTACGCGAGGAGATAACGGCCGTATGATAGCACAAAGATATAGAACCGCTGTAAAAGCCGAGACAGACCGCACGAGAGTACGGCGGAGAACGACCGCGTGATACAGTAATGCGGGAATATGCACGAAGAACCGTCAAGGAAGCGGGGAAAAGGTATGTATACGGAAACACTTGCACAAATCGTGAACACATTGACTTGTACGATGATAAATATAACGAACTCCGTAATAAAAGCAGGACTGCGAACGCGACACACTATTATTGCGACGTTACTTCTTCGATACCGGAACATGAACGATTGCCACGCGGTATAGCTTAAGGTTAAGTTAGTTCTTAGTTACTTCCTGCGCGGCCTTCTGTACAGAGGACAGAGCAGGTATGCGCACATGCGCAACGGGCGTGCCAAGTGGCGAACCTAGTGCGGCGAGTCTTACGACGAGCGCGGTATCATGTCGATTTGCTAATGCATCGATCAGCGAAAAAGTAACGCTAAAAGTAACTGTAAATTCGTTATCGTTACTAAAAAAAATGTAACTACGTTATCGTTACAGTTACAGAAAAAAAAGTAACGGCGTTACCGGATCGTCATAAAAAAAAAGTAACTATAACGGTAACGGCGTTACAAGTTACGGTTAACGCGTTACTTCCCTTCCCTGTAACTAAATAATAATGCAATACGCGAAATCGGCGGAATTAATTTACTTTATTAAAATACTATGCGTGACGAGACACAAACACAAAAAGAATGGACGCGAAATGATACTGACAAACTAACATAATGTTTATTAGATCTCAATGGTATAAAAGAAAATATAGTGATAATTAATATGGATTGAAAGTATTAAAAGAGATGAAAGAAAGATTTACAGCTGACTATTAGGGCTAATTATCAAGCCAAGAGAATTTACATGAAAATAATACGACAAGAGGTTTGTCAGAAATCAGAGTTACTCAGTACAATACAATAAAGAAATTCAGGGCGACAACGTATCCGTTGATAATAACAGAAAAAGAATTATAACTGAAGTCGGATAACATAATAACAAGCGAAACCGATACAAAAATCATAAACCGAAAACTGAGTTACCGCGACCAAAATTAACATAACTTCTCAGCAATGCAATACCACACGAGATCAATGATACGTCGGTAACGTTAATAATCGCAGCATAATGATCTGAACGTGACGTATTAAACTCGATAACGATAGCGCGATATTAATTCCTGCGAGAGCGGCTAAATTCCGGTCTTATTTTCTCTCGCTCTCGCGCTCGGTGCGTAACTCGCGAGCGACGCACGCTCTCGCTCTCTCGCGATATTCTTTTCGCTATTTACGCACTCTGCGCTCACACGACACGCACCAGATTCTTAAATCATACAATACCGCTACACACACTCGAGACAACGACGGACCGTTTAATATACAACAGACGTAATTATAAAGTATATTTTTCGCGACAACGAAAAATATACGACGCGCAATACCCGACCGAATCCTGGAGAGACGATTAATTTTCGCGAATTAATTACAGGACTACGGTCTCAAAGCTCTCGCCGCTTGACGTCGGTCGCTCGCTAACACTAAATCGCGAAAGAGAGAATACGGGCCTAGCCACGCAAAACGCCATAAAAATGCACTAAGAGAGCTCGCGACAGTGTCAGAGCGGTCAAGACTCGGACATTACAACATGTATAATTCCTCGCGAATTATGACACGGGTAGCCTCACCGGTAGGAAATCTATCTCCTGGTTGTTCGGCCTCCTTCTCGATATCGTCAGGGCCCTTCAATAACCGCGATAACCTCTGTGAAATTCGGCAGGGCACGAGAGCGGGTACGCCAACGCGACAAACAGTCCACACGAGAGTGAAGGCTCTATTCTTTCGGGTCGATATCGCGACTCAATCCTGCGCGAACGGGGGTGCGCGTGTTGACCCAATTACGGCTGTTCGGCGCTCGCCTTGTAAATAGTTGTAAATATTTGTTACTTTGCTGTCGCGTAGTTTTCACCTTATTTTGTGCACGTTTACCTTCTTATTATAATGTAGTCAATGTCGAATGGTGAACTCGGTGGATCACGATCGAATTAAATTATATGCTTGACTCACTAATCGGTGCTGCCATCGTTGATTCACCGATGACACCTGTACACCCCTGAGCTTTCGACTGGCTGGAAAAACGCTTACAGCGGACCAGCCAGGACTTACTTGCCTGACGGAGATCCTACAGCACGGACATAACACAGCCTATTGCTTGGCGCCCCAACTCTGCTCGCTGCTCTCACTGCTTTGCTTGCCTGCCTGCCTGCTATCTATCTCTATTCGTGCTATCATAGTGCTTGCTGCATGCAATTGCCTTCTAGAGAGTCAGGATCATCGAGCGGAGAGACCATTACCGTGCGGTGAGTCAATTAGTTGTATTTTTCTCGTTTCGTTGAATTCGCGAGTCGGGGAGAGAGCGTTCTCTCCTCGCAAATTTCGCTTATTTTCGCCGTGAGAAGAACTAATACCCTTCTCAACAATGGCATTGCGTGATATATCACCGCCCCTCGGCTTATTCATGGCCGTAGGTAGGGCTACGGCGCCCGGATCGCTAATTTTCAATAACATTGTTATTACTGGCTGGCAGCCTTATTTTTAAGGCCGATTCGAAGTCGGGGCTGCGTGACCTTGAAGTTGCTCGGTTAATTCAGGTCCGGCTTCGCCAAACTGCAGCGTGGAGATTTCTTCCTCCGCTTTTCCGGACGACTTTCTTGCTTCGCTGCTATGCGGTCCTGGGTGCTCGCGAGGATCCACGCTTTCCGTCTGTTAACGGCGACCTTGCGCGGACGGCCTCGGCAAATATTATTTCCTCTGTTTGTCCGTTTTTGCACGTGTCCGATTTAGCTCCCTGGTTGTAGCTCAACTTTTTCTATCTCACTACTTTTTCTTCTCGCCATAGAATTCCTCGCAATAAGACTCCCGCGATACATACAAAAAAATATAAAAATAAACGCGAATTAATTACAATAATTGTCGCTCTACCGCATTCGTCTCTCCGTTCGGAAGTTCGGTTCGGCTCTCGTACTCTCTCGCGTGGCGCGGCCGCTCAGCCCTTGCCCCGCGATTTGGGTGGGATGGACGCGCGTCGGGACGGCAACGTCACAACATCAATATATTCGTATAATTTTGTTCTATAATATGACAGAACGTATTATGTGTCATATGTGTTATTTCAGAAGTAAGACGAATATAGCTAATAATTTTTTTAAATATGAGCACATCTCCAATTTTTGAACATGACAAAACAACATTAATATCTAAAATGCAAAAATGTTACATACGACCTTCTGCCATTATGGTAGCCATATGTGAGCTAAAATACTAAAAATTTATAATTACGATTATAGACGTAACTTTCTTAACATATAATTATTGATTTTCATTCTATAATCAATTTTGTATGTGTATGTGTGTGTGTGTGTGTTTAAAGTTAAATTAAAAATATAAATTATTATGGAAATATAGACATTTAAATATTGTATCAGATGAGACAGGAAAGTATAGTGATTTATAAAGATTGAGAAGGCGAAAAATGAATAGTAAAATTTTAATAATTTTGTTTGGTGTGTAGTAAATGTACTAATATTATTATTAATTTTCTATATTGTTCTATTAAATTTTTATCTATTATTGGTTGATTCTACATAAATTTTGTTAATATTGATCGAAATACTTTATAATTTTATAAAATATTTATTTTTCCTATAGAGAACACACATCTTATATCAAGAATAGGAAGAAAATGAGGATAGGAGAAAGAAAATGTGAATAAGTTTAAATTTATATAAAATTATATATTTTTTATTCTATTAATTACAATATATAATGTTGATATGTTTATAAAATAAATTTAAAAAATATATATTATACAAGATGGCTTATATTTTAATTTATCCACTCAAATATCTCAAAACTTGTGTTTTAGAAGGAAACCTTTTAGACAAAAGTTGTTTGGTTCTGAGGGGGAAAGAAGATAGAAATATTAGTTAGACCTTGGGTGACTTTGTTAAGATCATATCAAGGTCACATTAAATTTTTTAAATTAAAATCCCTATTTTTTATTGCATATTTTTGTAGATTATTATTGCAAAAAGCAATTCAATACATTATATGTATATATGTATATATATATATATATATACTGCGACGACACACTTTTTCCCCCAAATGGACGTAATCACCGTCCCGCTCTCGCCGTCGCGCGGATGTTAAGTTGCGCCAACGAACGGGAGTAGATTCGTTAAATGCGAGAGATATGAGGGGAAATCGACGATAAAAACGAAAAGGCAATGAAATGGGAACGCGCCGGGAAGGAACGGGATGACGGGAGTTCCGCGCGAACCGTGACGGAAGCCGGAAACGTAACGCGAGAGCCGATAATTGGGCGTCAGACGCAGTCTTTCACGCAATTCATTCACATTCGCGATACTAATCGAAATAACGCAAACGCTAATTACCGGGATCCGCCACGCGCTGGCTAGCTCACCTAACGGTAGAGGGGCAGGGTGAGTGTTAGAAGAACACGATAGTAGGCAAGAAGCAATGAACACGGGGAACGACAAACACGAACGGAAAATTACAGACGTCGATTACAAAAAAGCTAATAAATAAAATTTTAAAAAAACAAGTTTATTACTCTGTCGCGGAGCTGGAGCTCAGTACAAATAATATGAAAGATAATAAGAGATCCTGAATAATAATGTTAAAATCCATTAAATACAATTAATGATATGAAAAGTAATAAAAAAAAAGAATGAATAATAATATTGAAATAAGTAAGATACAATTAATAATGCGAAAATTACTAGGATTCGCCACAGTCGGCGGTAGCGACCCGTTTGCGAGACTGGATAATACTCTCGGAATGTGAAATTCTTACAACGATGTGCGAAACGAGTCGGACATTTCCCGACTCCGGAGTATGACGGCGGTCGTCGGCCTTTAAGGCCTCGTCAGTCGTTATTCAAAACTCACTCTCGACACGGAGTCGAAAAAGACACGAGATCGACACACCAGCGAACACGGAAATCGTACGCGACGCGTAACACTCACACACTCGCACGCTCTAAACGCAATAAACAATTCGACACGCATACATTGCTCGACATTCACGCTCTCTCACTCATACCGCAACTCCTTATACGCGTTACAACGAACTAATTACACGCAACAAGATATCTGCGACACGCGAATCTCCAGAGAGACGACGATATCTAACGCGGTCGCGATATCTCAACACGGAGAAAATTTTATATTAATTTATAATACAATTTTAAATTACATTTTACTATTTTTTGTATTATCGGTGGACCATCATGACTTTATAGAATAAATTATAGTACAACATAGTAAAATTTGAAACTAACACTTCCTTAACATGTTTTATCATTTGCCATAGTAAAAATTCGTAGGTGCAAAGTGATAATCTTTATTATGTATCATTGTAAAATATTATAATGTTAAACCTCAATTTTTACAATTTAGACAAATGTATTCTTTATTTTTTCTTTTATTATTTTTTCTCCAGATCCTTCTTTTTTCTTTCTTAATAATTTTATTTATAATTAGTAAAATGTTACTTATTATTTAACAGAGAAAAAAAAACATACAATTTTACTTAATGTAATAAAAATTTATTAATTATAAGTTGATAAATGATAAAAGTATAATATATTCAAAAGTACAATATAAAGTATATTCATAATAATAGAAAAATATTATACAAAGTAAAATAATAATCTGAACGAAATAACCAAAGTTGAAAGAAGGTGAAATTCATATACACCAAATTTTCATATATCTTATATCCAGAGTTTTGGTATATATTTGTGACCATTAGAAGATGTAATTTGGCATGTAATTATTACTGTATGTGAAAGTATTTGTTGCAATTGAATACTATCTCTATGAAAATCTTGATTATCAATTATTTCATAAGCCTCATAATATTTATCAAAATAACACGAGTTTAAATTTTCTGTTAATATATTCTCATTTGATTGCCAAATTAAATCTGTCACTTTATGAAAGATAGGTCCATTTTCTGATGGAATCATAAGGATTGTATTGCGCTCTATGTTACAATTACCTCGTTTAATCCATTTTAAAGTCTGAACAACACCGAAACGTGAATCAATATTGTGTGATAAATGTAAAATATTCGCAATACTCTTAGGTTGCTTTGAACTTATCTCGTACGGTGCACATGTTACTTTTTTTGTTAATAATCGATGACTTAATTTTAATTGATGTCGCAATGCTACAGTGCAACAAATATTAACTCTGCTAATAGCAGAATGTGCAATAATTTTACCTTCTCGATGTTTGCTCTCAAAACGCATAGAACAAATGTTCCATAACGGACCTAATAGTCTCATTCTTTCTGGATAGTGTATAGCAATATGATGTTTAAATTTCAGATTTTCCGAAAATAATTCAACACGTAAATGCAAATATTCTTCTATTTCTGCAGCTAATAAATCATGTTCATTAACATGAATTACTGTAGCAGTAACAATAGAGGTAATTCGTTTCAATACAAGGTATAGATTCCAATATTTGTTTTCTCTATCTATCAAATGACCAATTATAAGTCCTAAATAGTTTACGAAGGTGAGCATTTCAGCGGCTGACATTTGAAGGCGTTTATTTCTTAAATGGGTCTGACTAATTTCGACTGGTTTATTTTTTTCGTTTTTATCAAAAAGAAAGCTTTGAATTAAAATATTTAATTGCGTCAAAGTAAATTTCTTTTCAATATTAATAAAATGATTTAAAAGAAGTGCACTATCATAAGGAATTATTCCTTCTAAAAAGTCGTGTTGTACATCGACGGTCATATTTTGAAATAAATCATAACCTGGCACAGAATCAAAAATACACGATTCCTTCACTCCGCTTTTAGATACATTACATTGTTTTACATGTAAATTATGAGTTTTATTATCTCTTAGTTTACAATCACGTTCATGTAATACTTTTTTAACATCATTTTGATGCGTTAAACAAAATCTACAGAAGTAATTCGCGTGAAAAGACTCACTAAAACCAAGAATGCTATGTAGACCTAAGTTGTCGCCAAGAATGAGTTCAAGAGAAAAATAAACTCGACTAGTTTGTCCATTATGGTAAATTTCTATACCTTGTTGTTGTAACAAACAAAGCTCATCAACAGCTTTGTAAAAAATCGATTCATTAGTAAAAGTTTCTCTATCCAATGTATTGAATAAAATAAAAAGAAAAATATTTTCTAATTTTGAACGCAATTCCGGAGGTAGGCAAAGCACGCTCATGTATACAGCTCCACATTTGGCTACACCTTTGTGGCTACCCAAAGGATTGTTAGATTCATAATCATCATAATATATAGCTACAGGAAATACAATTTTGTTACCAAATAAAATCTTTTTATTTAGCCAAAGAGATCCTTGCATAAAATTGTATTTTATTTTATTCGCATTGTCTTCAAGTTCTTTGATGTAATCAAGTGTACGAGAAAAAATGTCAGGAAGTTCAAAAAAAGCTTTCAAAACTTTAGAAATTGGAATAAACTGAACAAATACTGGAATAGTTTTATAAATTACAGTGTCATTTTGCATCTTGATCTGATATTCTTTTCGTTCTCCAATTTTGCAAGTTTCAGGTAATATAAATGTATCAGTCTTTTCAAATTCATTAAAACATCGTCGTTCAGTTTCATATTTCTCTAAAGACATAGTAAATTGTTTAATAGTATTCAATATAAATTGAAGCTTTTCTGATGAAACATTTTCTGATTGCAATTGTTGTTGAAGAAAATTTTGTAATATGTCAAATGAAAATTTAAATGATTTTGAAAACTGTGTTATTATTTGTATAACTTTTATTCGTGGAATTTCGAACATATCGTATAATCTTGAGAAAAATATTAATAATTCTAATTCGTACGATTTTATATTCTCTGGAAGATTAGTTAATGCAGACTGTTCATTTGAAAATTGCATCATTGTTGAACCTGGTTGATTAGACATTTTAATAGTAATATCATTAGATAGTTCATTACATTGTTCATTTGAAAATTCACTTGGAGCAATGTTCACTTCATTTGTTGCAATTTGGCTATTTGTGATATTTGTGTCATCGTATAACTGTACATTGGATAGAGAACTGTCAGTACTAAAGTCGCGACTTTGAGAAATTGATTTAATCTTCCGAGAAATTGGAGACTTTTGTGGCGAATGAACATTATAACGATGTCTTTTAAAGGATCTAAATATCGAATAAGCTCTTGAACAAAATTTTTCTGCACATCGAAATATTTTTTCTTCTGAATGAACCGACTGAATATGATGTATTAACTCGGTATTATGCGCAAAATCACATTTACAATTAAAGCAAAGCATTTTGTTTGACTGAAACCCTTTATTTTTCAAAATTAAAGAAATATCTACTACGTTAAAATGTACCGGTATTATTGTGTACTATGTGTACTAATGACTTCAGAAATTTCACCTATAATTGCTCGCAAAGCTATTGGAACAGTATCACCGCGGTTTTTAATTTGATAATGACTTCGTTGAAGAAACATCCACAAAGAATATGCATTTGATGGATATTCGCAATCGATAGCAAAACAAATTTTGAACGCAAAATCTATCGCACGTAGACACGAACCTGTGTTTGAAACAGTGTAGACTCTGTTATTTAAAATAATATATGACGCCGTGTTTCCAAGGATAGGTCCAACAATGACAGGAACTGGCTGTTGAGCGAGAAATACTTCCAACTCTAAGTTTAGTTAAATTTAATATTGTTTCCAAGGTACCAGCAGACTGTTAACAAAAGAAATATAAAGATATTAATTTTCTTAAAATAAAAATGGTAAAAAAAGGAAAATAAATTAATAAAATTTTATATAAAAAAACTCACTTCCAAATGAATAAGAAATGAATTTCGTCGTTCTTGAAATGATCGTTTGCTGAAACTTTTTTCAGGATTATTCTCAATACCTTTAGAATTTCTTTTTCTTCGTGATCCAGCAGGAATTAAATACGGCAACAAATAAAACAAAATCGTATCTTGATTATCTGCAATAAATTTCAATTTTGCTTGAAGTTTAGTTTTAAAAAAATATTTTAAGTAATTTAGTAAAAAAAAAAATTGAAAACAAACCAAGTGACAATGTTGATAGAAAATGGACAAGACCTTTATCTTCTACACTCGTTATTTTTAATGTTGACAGTTTTTTAATTAGAAAATTTCTTGTTTTCGACCAATTTGTTAGTAATAATGACAAGTTCTCAGGATACAAACAATTTCTTGTTTTCGACCAATTTGTTAGTAATAATGACGAGTTCTCAGGATACAAACAATTGAAATCTGATTCAAATAATTCAAGAGCTCTGTCAACTCGCAAACATGCATGTGACTTTAAATAAGTTTCAACTTCAGTTTTTTCTTTCATTAAATATGTCCGCCGTGCTTCGAACGTTTCACGCCATAAAGTTGCTACTTTAATCCATGGATCCACTAATGTTTTTAAAACATTAAGCTTAGCAATTATGTCTTCAGATAACGTGGGATGGACAGTATTATCAGATTTACGATTCTGCAGTAATTTGTCTTTACGAAGAACAACTTTTCTATAATTGAAATGATACTATAATTTGCCACTCGCATTAATTTGTTTACCGTTTATTACCATAAACGGTTCGTAATATGTGTTTTCTTTTTCACCAGGAAATGTTTCTGTTATTTCCTTTGCCAATGCTTGAAACTTTTCGCTTGAAATCCTGAAACATAAAATATATTGAAAAATAATTTTTATTTCTGTTTAATACATATTACATATAAAAATTTAATTTAAAAAATTTAACTTACTCTAAAGTACGGAGTTTCTGTTGTGGAGGAACATTCAACAGTATATTATCTAATTCTTTTCGAATTATAAGTCGTGATAATCGATTACGAGCATTTGGGGTTAAAAATCCGTGCTGTTTTTGGATGGCCAAAATAGATCGACCTTCCCCCTCTTGAATTAAAAAGTTATACAAGTCCTAGACGAAAAAAACTTATGATTTAGATGAAACAGAAAGTATAAATCAAAACACACAATGTAACAATTATTTTGGAGGTAACAAACTGTCTTATCATTAATTCTAATATGTTGAGTACTATCTAGTTGCTGTTGTGATTGAATAATTTCAGGTATTGACAGTACCTCAGAATTATTTGATGAATCTTCAAAATTCGAAATCTAGAATTAATAATTTGCGAATGTATAAATACATACTGATAAAGGTTTCAGTATAATATAAAAAAAATAATTCACTTTGATCAATATGTTAATAAGTTTTCTTCTAATTACAAAAATAATAATGAGTACTAAACTGGTGCCACTGGCGAATGTTGGCGATTATATTGAATTTGTGATGACAATTGTGAAGAAAATAAAGACTCTCTAGATTCTGTGTTCTGAAGAGTTTGAAGCGGCGTTAAATCTTGTCTCTCACACTCTTTCTCATTTTCTAATGTCTACGAAAATAAATAAGAAAAAGTTATTTTTGTTTTGTATAATCTTTAAAAATAAAGCCCATTAAAATAAAGAATTATATTAAAATAAGAAAAAAATAAAATACCGTATCGCCATATATTATATCTATCGTGTTAAGTAGTCCCACAGATAGAAACGACGAGTTTGTATCTGAGAAGGTGCTATTAGCAGTTTTGTTACAGCCAGTATGTGATTGAGATGCAACATTTGAATCAATCCATTCAGTGATCTGTGTATTTTAAGTGAAATAAATATAAATATATATTACATTGATACAACTATAACAATTTAAATGAAATTCAGATCTAAATATTGAAATTATAATTTTTAGACAAAAAATATGGAATTTTAACTTTAGTTATTTAAATTTTTTATGCTTTCAGAAATTATCTCTATAAATAAAATAAAGTTAACCCTAATTTATAGGACGACAACGTTACAACGTTTTGACTTACCAGACCAAACGTTATTTGAATTACCAGAATAGAAACAATGCTTTAAAAAAAAAACAATACTTTGGTTTTAATAATTTAAACAAAACAAATTCGGATACCTCTTTCTGATTATTATCATCTCCATATTCAGACGTCGACATATTTATTCATTTAACATACCTATATTATAACAGAAACGCGACATAATTAGAGAAAAAAGCAACGACTGGTATTTATAGTCTCATCTTATATTTAAGATCTCTTAAATATGACTTTAAAACATCATTAACAAATAAAAAAAACACTTTAGCATCTTGAAGCCGTTTTAAGATGATGTTAATATAAAAGCTAATTATAAGTACCTGCCAATAATTACATGATTGTATTATTTCTGAAAGTCTTTTTTTCATTTTAAATAATCATTTTATTATCTCACAAAATCATTTTCAAAGTCCAAAACAATAAGACTGAGATATAAGAGATAGAAGAAATAGAAAGTGAGAAAAGTGTATATTGTCAAATTTTTATATTTTTCCCATATAATTTATCAATTAATTTGACAGCAACTCAGAGATACTAATTATGAATAGATGAAATACATCAATCGAAAAATAATAGGTTAGATAAAAAAGTATAAATACCCAGATAGCCAAATCTGTTAGAACAGATTTTCGTCAAACACCCATTACAAATTTTGAAGGCAGAAAGACTACAGTTTGCATAGAGGAATTGATATATTCGATCATGTTGCCAGCATATCAGCAGACATACAACAAAATCTGTTCACATAACTGGACAACAGATCGTCAATAGAAACCGAGCAGAACTTGTTGATATAATTGACGGCACATTGATGGCAGAAACCGAGCAGGATCTGTGCGCCGCAATTTTGACAGCAGATTGGTAACAAAAACCGAGCAGGATCTGCGCAATGAAATTTGATATCAAATTGTCGGCAGAAATCGGGTAGATCCTGCTGATGTAATTGACGGCACATTGATGGCAGAAACCGAGCAGGATCTGTGCGGCGCAATTTTGACAGCAGATTGATAATAAAAATCGAGCAGGATCTGCGCAATGAAATTTGATATCGAATTGTCGGCAGAAATCGAGTAGAGCCTGCTGATGTAACTGACGGCACATTGATGGCAGAAATCGAACAGGATTTGTCGTTTTAAATCATGCATAATTTCCGGTATTGTGTGGTGTTGTTTGGAGATTCTATATAATAAGGGCCATTCCAGAATACATTGAAAATGTCCCGTTGCCAGTTGCAAAATCATTGTGATCTAATCAGCGTCGAACTAGCTTGACGCTAATTGGATTGTAATGATTAGGCAACTGGCAACGGGACATTTTCAACGTATTCTGGAATGGCTCTAAAAATCTTGCCATCAGGTTATTTATCTGGGCAAAATTCTGCGAGAGAAAAGGATATACATTTACCATTTCTCTCTTTAACCATTTATTCTGATTTTTGACGAGTTCACGCATGCTCAATTATAATACTTTATGTAATACGTAAGTATTTTAATTAATTTTTTATAATATTTTATAATTAGTATTTTGTAATACAAGAAGTATTTTAATTAATGTTTTGTATGTTTATTTTCTTTTGAATTCATTTTTATTTTGTTAATCTTTATAATATACTAACTACTAAATAAAGATTAATATAAGGAATTTCTTGTTATATATTTTGTTTTACATAAAATGATCATAATATTTAGTACTTCTAAAACGTTTATTTATTATTTATGTTGTTGAAATATAACGTTTATATTAATTGTAAGATTTGCTTACTTCAAATATATGAATGGGAATTGCCCAGATGTATAGGACAAATCAAAACTGCATATCACATGGAAAGACTCCCCAGACAACACCACGTCCAAAACCGGGACATAAGACGTCTTAAAGATGTCTTAAAGACGTCTTATGATACGATGTCTAAAAGACATCTTAATCACGTCTTTAAGACGTCTTATGTCCCGATTTCGGACGTGGTGTTATCTGGGTCTTTTATTGGTTTTTAGTGTTGATTTCTTGCGGTGTCGGTTGTCGGTTGCTCATTATTCTTTTTATTAGAAGTGAGCCACATGGTCAGGTGATTTTCGAGGTAATACTTCGTTTCTTTTTATATGTAGAATATATAATATTATAGAAAATAAAATGCAATTTCTAAAGAAATCTCTTCATATATTTTTTATATCATTGTTTGGACACGTTTCATAATGAACGAGAAGAACTAACAAATTTGAGGTTATTTCTTTTTGACAATAGCTGTGTTCCGATATTCACAGTATACGTGACAAAAACTATAGATTTTCAGTACTGGCAGTGAATATCGGAACACAGCCGATGTCATACATGTAATTTTAATCCACCAAATTTAGAATGGAATAAATTAATAAAATCAGAAAGTAAAAATCGAATAAGTTGCAGATGATATTTGTTGCAAACAATATAAATATACTGCAGAATATATGAAAACAGGTGATACTTTGTTGCATAGGTGTTTAAATCTTCCACATTTGTCGCGCTACACGTGAAAGTATCAAGCTTATTTGTCAAAAAAAGGATTCAGCCCGCCAGTGAATGCGTCAGATACATATACAATAAGACAGCCTATATTTGGTTGTTAGCGACATTAATATTTTACATAATGTGATATCTCTCCCGATACTTGAACCTTTTACACCACAAAAAATGGAAAAATTGTCACTGCTGATTATGTTTTGTCTATATTGTTCGATTGTAAATACAACAGCATCAAGTATAGTTGGCATAACAAATGCAGTATCTCCTAAATGTAGTACAAATACTGCAACAAACAATCAAGCTAACCAGAATGCAAAAATTATCGATGAAGAGTATGATACTTTGGCAATTATAATTGAAAAAAGTCTATTTACTATTAGAAATATTGGGACAAGTATCAAACATTATCAAAAATAGCACATGTGCGGGAGGACATGTAAGTAATTTCTATAAATAACATCTATTTGTTACTTTAGATGTTATACACAAAAATTTTATTTATTAATTGTATAATATTGTAATTTTCAATATTTCCAATTTCTATTATATTAATTATTATTAAAGTCTTAATATATAATATTTCATTAGAAAAAAAATTGAATTTATATATATTTATTTGAAATTAAATTTTATTAATAGATTCTACAAAATCATTTACTTATTGGAGAGTGACAGTCTTAATATAAATCATCTGTTGTTTTATTTAGCTAACTATTAATTATAGAAAGGTAATGGATTATTTTATAAACATTTATATTAATTTTAAAAAACTAATAATAGCTTATTACTCATGTACATTTTTTGCTTCTTGCAGGCTTTTGTACATTGAAAAGAGTACAAAAGCATCCTTTAGAAGGAGACGCATTAAATCAATCCGATTCTACTATATACTATGAAGATCTTTTGAGTTGCTCAGAGAACTCTACTGATGAAGGTATAAATATATATACGATATGTATTATATATTTATCTAATATATATTGCATATATATTTATATGCATTTAGTTTTAATATTTAATAAGTATATTAGTTACATAAAAAATGTGTATTTGTTCAGGATATGTTTGTATATGCTACAAAAATTTAGATAATTTTTATTTTATTTTGCAATTTTGTTTTTATTATACAATATTTTTATTATGTAATCAACTATTATTTATTATATAATCAATTATATAGGAACATATCAATGCTATTTTTAAAAAAATGTGTTTTAATTTTCATAGAATATTTAAGATATTAATTTTTGTTTTATAATTAATGCATGAAAATTAATTTGAAGCAAGTTGTGTGATATACAGTGGTATGTAATATGCACTCTTGAATGCAGCTTCAAAGTGTTCATGCTGACATTTACATGCGAATAATTATATTAATGTAACGATATGTGTTCACTCCTATATATAGAACAAACTGTTATGTCAGTAGAGGAGGACAGCGAGCCCATCTTGGGACTATGGTTTGAAGAAATTCTTACTCTATCAGATGAAATTTCAAGAAATGCCAATAAAGAAACAAATAATGAAGCAAGTGCTGGACATATTGCTACGTTCCAGACAATCGAGAGCCTCATGTAAGTTTTCAAATATAATAATTTCTTTATATACTTACTACAACCATAAATTATGACAAGGAAGTTACTTATACATATTATTATATTAATTAAGTTAATTATATATATATATTATTACACGTATATTATATATATAAATTAAAATATTTTTAATTTTTGTTGAAATGTATTGTCAGGAAAAAAAGATCAATAATCAACTTCCTTACAATAATTTACGGTTGTAATAAGTATACAAAGAAATGATAACGTAAGATATTATGTTATATATGACAATATCTTACGTTACATTATAAATTACATTATTAAACTAAACTTAATATGTTATAAGCTAAACTAGGAACAAGGAGCAACATATATTGAAGTAATAATTAATAAAAACAAAAAGTATATAAATTTAATTTAAAATGTTAATTCATAATGTGTTACAGAACATAAAAATGCAAAAGCAAAATACTACACGTAAAGTTTTAATTATAGATCCAATATATCTTTTTTCTAATATCTTGTGTTGTTCTTTACTCTTCTCTTATTACACTGATTTTCAAATCTCCACAAGTATTTTTATTTTTCGTTTTTGTGAATTATTATTACTTTCAATATTGTTTGTCTGGATCTAGACACAAACTTTTGCTTAAGTAAATGTAAGTCAATTACAACCATTCATTTTCATCTTGATAATAAAAATGAAAAACTTTGATTATTTTATCCTCTTATGCATTATGCATTATGTAAAAATTTGCATCCCGTTATACTCTTATTTCCCGCCATAATCTGATGTCCCGCCATAATCTGATGCTCTCTGATTGGGTAACTAACAGTTGAAGCTTATATATTGCTCATAGCTTTATCGGTATTTGGCGCGCGCAATTGTTTTTGGTCGTTTCGATCATTTCACTGTTACAATTGTGTATTTGTGTGTTAAGTGCACAAGAAGTAAAAGGAGAATAATTTATGTGAGAAGTACAGTTCTTGAATTAATTTTAAGTCAATTTTTGGAAGTATATAATCTTCAGCTGCAGACAAGAGGAAAATACGTAAATATGAAAACAAATAATTTAAAATTTTTTACTTCGCGAAAAGCCTTGCATAGGTTATCCTCAAGGCAGAGAAGTAGAATTAGGTTGGGAATTAAGCAAAATTTTTGCAGATATAAAAAATTAGATAATATACAAGACATACAAGATAATATGCAAGATATTCCTGGTCCATCAACATCTACAGAATGTAATCGTTCTAATAATTTTATAGATACTTGGCGTGACATCAATATAGAAAATGGGTCTTCTTCTTTGTCGTCCTCTGCTTCTGAGTCTAGTGATCCGATAGCCTCATTTTTCAATACTGTTTCGACAGAACCATCTTTTCGTGAACAATTAGCTTCTTGTTTCGTAGATATCAATTTGACGCATATTCAAGGAAATAGGATATTATCTCTACTTCGCACGCATCCTTACTTTTCTAAATTGCCAAAGGATGTTAGGACGCTTCTTAATACGCCACGAAATTGTGTTGTTACTTTTAATGTGGAGCCAGGTGAATATATTCATTTTGATCTTGAAACAGAGATTACTCAATATCTCGAGAGTATTTCATCTGCAATCACTATTAATCAATTAGAAATAGATTTTAACACTGATGGATGCACATTAGATAAATCAAGTAGTATTCATATCTGGCCAATTCAAATTAGAATTGCAAATATCCAGCACGCAAAGCCAATTGTTGTAGGAGTTTATAAAGGAATGCAAAAGCCACATGATCCTAATGTATTTTTTGAAAGATTCGTTACAGATATTAAAAGATTAATGTTGAACGGAGGTATAAATTTTCATGGTAATAAAATACCAATATCCTTGAGATGTTTTATAGCTGATGCACCAGCTCGTGCCTTTATTCTCAATCATCGAGGTCATACATTCAGTCAACCCTGTTCTAAGTGCAAAATCTGCAGTACACGCAGCGAAGGTCGTAATGTCTTCAATGGTATTAATAATTCTCCTCGAACGGATGAGGAATATATCATAGGTCTTGATGAAAGTCATCATAAAGAGGGTAAAAGCCCTTTATCAATGCTTCCAATAGGTATGGTTTCACAAGTTCCATTCGAATATATGCACCTTATTTGTTTAGGAGTGATGAAAAAACTTTTATTAGCATGGGTGTATGGAAAGTATTCTCGATTTTCAAAATTATCAGGTAGATCTATTTCTCTTTTGTGTGCAAGATTAAATATTTTCAAAAAATATTGTCCCTCAGATTTTGTAAGACGTCCTAGATCACTCGATAAATGCTCCAAGTATAAGGCGACAGAACTTCGCCAATTTCTTCTTTATACAGGTCCTGTTGTAACATATGGTATACTTAACGAACAAGTTTATAAACACTTTTTATTTTTTCACGCAGCTATAAGAGTTTTGGTTTCAAGTTCTCCATCAAAATTGCAGTTAAACTTTGCAGAGCTTGCGCTACAAAAATTTGTTCAAAGATGTGAAAATGTGTACGGTCCCAACTTTAATACTTACAATGTTCATGGTCTTCTTCATCTCACCAACGATGTGAGACGTCTTGGTAATTTGGATTCTTTTTCTGCTTTCCCATACGAAAATAACATGGCTATTTTTAAAAAATATTGCCGAAAACCAGGTCTACCTATTCAACAATTCTTTAACAGAATGGCAGAAATAAAAGTTCATAAGATAAATAATAATTGCGATATTGATTCTTCTGTTCACGTTTCCGTACAACATAATGCAGCTAATGGGAGTCCTCAATATAATAAGATTACATTTAACAAAATGTTGTTAAGTATAGATATGCATGATAATTGTTGCTTCTTACATGATGGATCAGTTTGCATCGTTGTAGACATTGTCATCGATAACAATTTGTATCTTTTGGTAGTTAAGAAATTTTTAGAAATCGAAGATTTCTATGATGTTGGCATTTTATCTTCTGCTCTTCAAGTATATAAATGCTTCACATTAAGTAGCGAGGTTTATTATATTCATTTGGACGAAGTTCGCGCTAAGTGTTACAGAATGCCTCTTTGGAATTCCACATCAGAGGACAATAGCAGCAGCGATGAAGAAAATCATTCGGAAGTGGTTCAATATATAGTCGCTGCTATTATACACAGCGAGAGAATGTAAGATTTGTCCTCTACATTGTTTATTACATTTTTGCAGGAATTGGAATTGGATTTGACGTTCTTCTTTTTGCATATCTTTCGTACTTATAATTTTTCTTCTTTTACTTTTCCATATCTCTTGCACCTTCTTATCAAGAGGTGTCGAATTTGTTATCGAGTAGCATGCTATATTATTTACTATTGTACTTTGTGTTGATATATGTGCACTTTATGCCTTTGTTTTTATTTTTGCAATTATTGTTGCGTTTCTGCTGTTCTTTTTTCTTGTATCGCTCATAGGTAACATAAGGTTCATATATTGCATGTATGAGTTGTTTTGTCAAGCATCTTAATAATATTATCAGGTTTAATTCTCTATTATTATGAAGTTGTCTTGATTTGAATTAATCTTTAGAAACAGATTGCAATATCACTTAAATATTGATAAAAAAGGGAAATATTAAAATAATCATTAAGTAAAATATTATGAGACACAAAGGTAAGAATTATCATATTAAATATTCTAAAAATATATTCTAAAAAATGTTACAAAATTATCGCTAACATATACACATGCTATACAATAAAATGCATTTAACTTAATAT